>JAFVLL020005144.1:0-28651 GCA_021397915.2 Tor tambroides | reverse complement strand
TTGCTAGACCATCACACACATGTACACAGAGAGACATTTAAAACCCCTCTGCGACAAGGTATTGTTGAAATTGCTTTCACATTAATGCTCTTTCATGCCTGCATAATTGTTTCGCTGATTAACTTGCCATGCTTGCATGTTTTAATTAAACACATTTTCAGGATTTATGCCCTTTCATTTATTTATCTCCCATCTTACAAAATGGTCACCTGGGGCATATTTTTTGGTGGAATTAAATGCGGTTTAATTATTTTCTCGGGATGAAATTGCTCATAAACATTCATACATGGAGGTTTGTGGAGCTCGACCTTACTAAAAGTTTCTTGCATGCCTCTTTTTTGTTGCTTTGTCTATGACACTCACATTCTGGCAGATCGAATGCAGTAAACAAGACAGATGCAATAACCGTGATGCAAGAATTGCAAGATAGAAATGCTCGTTTCAAAGGTTGGCTCGCTTTATGTGGGGAAAAAAAAAAAATCACACCCTGAGGTCTCACTCTTTGGTTATTTCTTCTGAAAGAGTAGGAAATGTAGTTTGGGTCAGTTGGCCTCTGTTTTAATGTGGCGGAAGCTGCTGTCCTTACGGTTATTGGAGAAGTAAAACTCCAAACAAACAATAAATGCGCAAATGAAATCAGACAACTGTTAGGAGCACAGATGCATGATGGGTTATTAGTGTTGGTTGCGAAACGCATTCATATTACTATTCCTCATACTACTATTTCCAGGCAAAATGTTAAGTCATTCATGCCACACAAATCATGTGGCTTAATGAGAAAAGACATGGTATGCAAATGGTAGCAAATTCTGCATTAAAAAAAATTACAGGTGTTCTTTTGAACTTTCTATCAAGTGATAGATTTTCTATAAAAAGTATCACGTTTTCAACTATATTTAAATCAAAAACAGTTTAAAATTGTAATAATATTTTACAATCTTACTGTTTTTACTGTATTTTTCGCCAAATAAAAGCAGCCTTAGAGAGCCTAAGAGACTTCTTTCAACTTTTGAATGGTAGTGTACCTACAGCGTCTAGTCACATAACAAATATTTTCCTCTCATATAATAAGGCATCTAAACTAAAATGATTTGCAACAGCAGCAGTAGGAAATTCACAGTACATTTTTGCTTACGTTAGATTTCTGTAATGGGGCTGCAGGCAAACATGATGGTAAGAGTAAGGCAGGTGGTGAGGATTGCTGAGTAGGTGTACCCGAGTTCAATAGGACAGCCGGCCTTATAGTTCTGTCAGTGCACCTGCTTCCTCTGCACACTCAGGCTCAGTAAAAGTCCACAGCTGGACCGCACAACATTTCTTGCTTTACTTTGAATAATGGATGAGAACACAGAATACTGGAGAACCAACCTAAATCCTCAACAGGTCTTCCTTGTTCTCAGACTTTCTATAAAATTGACAATATTGGCTTTTTGAGAGCTTTGCCATGTATAAACAGATGTTAAATCAACTTTAAATCAGGAAGAGTTTATGAGGCTATATGAATGATTTCATCTGGGTCTTGTTATATGAAAAGAGTAGAACTGCAGCCGTATTTCTGCCATATTAGGTCTCTATTGGCTTTTTGCGAAGCGACTGTTGTGCCACTTTTGGATAACTACCTTTGATGGCTCAGAGGGTGATTCTGCACCTGTGGGATCTAAGTGAAATTGAGTGGTTCTCAACGTGAATCATGTTCCATGGTCACATACATACTGAAAGAGTGTGAATGATAGAACTTAGCTGCTTTGGAAACACACACTATTCTTTAGAATTTGTTTAGGAATTATGTTATGCAAGTGTTTTGTGGTATAGTCCAGTGTCCATTGTGTTTATAAGTTTTGATTTGTTTTGTTTTCTTTTATTTTGGTCATGAGAAACTGAAATGGCTACACCTCACAAGGAAGTACTGTAGAATTGCCATCTGAATTGAAATGACAAGGAATTAAATGAACTGCAATTCAAAGAACTTCAACACAAGTAATGCATCTTGGGGAATTCTGCCAACTTCTAACCATTTTAAACACCTATCTATATCATCGTTCTATTGTTCTTTCTGTCTGTAAGGCCTATAAATCTTCTAAATTTCAAATGAGGCTTTTTTAAATAAGCTAAACAATTAATTAAACAGTGAATTTCTTTGAATTTCAGTTCATTGTACCTCTACTTCATAAATTACAAAATCCTAGTGTAATGGTTACCAGCTCAGAGATGAAAATAAGGTCACTCTTAAAAAAAAAAAAATGTAAAAAAAATACTGTCATCAATATTCACCCCCATGTCGTTCCAAACCTGTATGACTTTCTTTTTTCTGTGGAACACAAAAGAAGATATTGCGAAGAAAGCTGGTAACCACACAAGAAAGAAAGACATACAGTACAGGTCTGGGATGATGTGAGGGTGAGTGAATAATGACAGAATTTTCATTTATAGGTGATTTCTTTAAACAAGAAACTTAATCAGGTTGTTTCAAAGGAATGCGCCAATGAAAGTGCCAAACAAATAACCATCTACTTTAAACACATTTTACACACAAGTTATTTTAACTGCCACATACAACAAAGCAACAGCCTCAACGGAGCTTCCAAGATGCTTCATAAAGTACAGTACATTAAAACCACAGAAGCTGCAGGTGCTTTATTCTACGAAAATAATGAAGTGTGATGAACAAGCATAGCAGGTTACCAAAATACTAGCAGGTGCACAGCATGAGTCATAGGCTCTTTTATAAACATTGTTAAGAACGTTGAAAAATTCACAGCAATTTTGAGAGCAATTATCATGATATTCAAGAACAGCTATCCCAAATTTCCTGGAGATTTCTTATGTTGTTTCATGTGAAACACTATGCAGACATCTAACAAATAACATAGTCATATACCATATACAGCTGGAATCTCCACCTGCCGAACAGAAATTAAAAAAAAATAAAAATCTCAAGACAGTATTGATAGATAGATAGATAGATAGATAGATAGATAGATAGATAGATTTTCATTTTTAGGTGATCTAAGGACAAAATATGCAAGAAAATTACAGCCTCCTTGAGCATTTCACTGTTCTCAGGGCTTGTTTATCCCTCATAATCACAAAAAGCTGCGGCATCAGCACGTCTTCAAGCCAGTTCCTAAAACCACTACATAATCATTATTTGATCAATTAGATCTAAAGCCTTCAGGTGAAGCTCAGGCCCTGCAATGCCGATTTCCGAACAAGTGTGCTCTGCAGAACACTCTTGTATGCAAGTGTTGTGGACATGTGATGCGTTCTCGGTGTCCCTACTGCCCCATGCTAAATTCTAGATACTCACAACTAGCGCCTGCCTTCTCTCCTGAGCGGGAAGGGTAAATATAAAAGACACCTAAATTATGCAAGGCGCGCATGAAAATGTCAGGGCTAAATTCAGTATTTCTTCCATTGTCTCCCTGGCATTTCAATGTTTTATGCATTTTATAATTAGGTAGAGGCTCCAGAGGGAATGGAGAGCAATAAGACCGTGCATTGCTATAGCTGTCTAGGGTGTCACTACTCAGACCCTGGGTTTATTTGAAAGGCAAATTTCAAATGTGAAACCAGTTGAGGTATTTGAGAATAAAAGGTTGACCATACCTGCGTCCATCTGCTGTCACTACTTAAACAGCATGTAATTGGTGTGCGTAATACAGCTAGCTGAATGTTGGCCAGTTTCAACTGCGGCAATGATAGCATGTGATGGAATTAGCATTAGAATGTCATCTAAGCCATGCAACTAAAGTGAAAAGAAGGATATGAGGTCATAAGAAGAGGGAGGGAAATAATATAGAAATCAATATATACTGTATATAAACGGACAAAGAGACGGACAGAGAGACAGACAGATAAATTTAGACTTAACATGCAATGGCTAAAATCACAAACACTTATCACCTACAATATTTGTGCAAAGGGCATAATTATCAAGCATTAAACATTTTGGAAGTTGCAGTCAAAATTGAGTAAAGCGTTTTATGAATGATAAAGGCCTGAGCAAATTTTAGATGAAGCTGTTACTCTAATTTTGACAAATAGCATGGCATTTACCTCTCTCAGGGAGCAGTTAAAACTAGGCCTGGGTAAAAATGCATGCTGTGATGAATGTGTTCTGTGTACAGATGTTGTTCATCATGCACTGCTCTTATTTGCTTACACTGTTAATTTAATTTATTATGTTTTATCTGTTATATTTGCCTTACCTGGTTTGGCATTTGCCATTTTAACACCTTGCATTTACAGTGAAATGTGGGCGTATTCTTAGTGTAAAGTACATTCAATTTTATTCTGTTGCTCTTCTAATACACTTTACACTTACAGGTTTATCATTTTAATGATAAAGAAATGAATTATAACAAATAAAAATGGGATTCACTTTATTTTAAGGTGTCCTTGTTACAGTGTAATTGTACATTTAAATACTGAGCAATATTAATAAACCACATTAGACTTAGGATTAGGGTTTGGCTTAGGGTTACGTGCATGTAATTATACATAATTTATTGTTATTATAATAGTACATACATGTAACGTGTAACAAGGACACCTTAATATAAAGTGTTACCTAAAAATGAAATCAGAAATAAGGGAATCTCCTGCAATTTGAATAATTGAAGTAATTATAGCATAACCATTTTATTTTTTTAAGTGACTGACAACCCTAATATTTATTAGTAACAGTAATATTAACAATAAATACACAGCAATAAAATAATAATAATTGTATTTTCCCTTAAAGAAACAGCAAGAGTTGGTCACACTATTACAAGACAAAGAAGAAAATGAAATGGAAAAGAAAGACAATGGGATAAATTGCTAGAAAGAAAAAAGAAACAAAATGATGAAAGATAAAAAAAGATGAAAAAGAAATGCAATAGCACAGAATTAGATATATCAAGATGAGGCCATGAGAGGATTGCAGAGTATAAAACAAAGGAGAATAGAGAAAAAAGTGAAGAGTAGAAGAAATATATTTTGCTGGAGGAATGGGGATAATTACATTTTGTATATTAGAACTACACGACTGAGTGAGGAAATAAGATGTTCTTTTAGGAAGCAATAGGGGGAAAACATGGGGAAATCATCTCTGGGTGACCTGATGGCCGCTCCTAGTTTAATGAATTGTGCTGAAGAAGGCTATGCTGGGTAAATGGAACTTATTACTGTACATACCACAAGGTCCTAGATACGCTCTATATGGTTATTTTCTGTTTCGAGACCTGTTTTATGTTTCATACTATCTGTTCGTCTCTAATTGCCTTTTTTTTTTAAAAACTACCAATAGTCCCTTGCTGCAGTTAGAAACGAGCGCAAGGTAGTTCATACCTCATTAGGAATCCAAACCTGCATTTAGTCCTTCAGAAAATTCATTTTCAGCACGCATTTGAAGAAGGATTATAAAGGAATGTCA
The DNA here is from genome assembly GCA_021397915.2 of Tor tambroides. Taxonomy (NCBI): domain Eukaryota; kingdom Metazoa; phylum Chordata; class Actinopteri; order Cypriniformes; family Cyprinidae; genus Tor; species Tor tambroides. The sequence continues at coordinate 23,235 of JAFVLL020005144.1, read as the reverse complement.
GGGAATGGAACTAATCATTTGATATTATATGCATCGGTGCATGAAGGCATCATCTCTCTCAAAGCCAGTGTCTACCTGTGCTTTATATAATCTATGTGAACTCATTAATATAAGCGTCCTTCGTGGCTCTTGGTTTTTTTGACATGCATGTCAAACATTATTTTCAAGGTTGCATTTTTCTCAAATGCTGCTGGAAATAATTGTTTATGACTCACAGGCCAAATGCTCATCTGCTCAACAACAGGAAACTGTTAAAGCTGTTTTTTGTTTGTTTTTTTGTCCATTGTGTATGTTACAGCCAGCTGTGTTCGTTATGCTTCACTGTGGTCTCTTTTGCTTTTGGATCCTAAATTAAACCCACAAAAGGAAATTGTTATGTTAATGTTCATCATCAAAGCCTAACCTTCGTCTTCTCTTCTTGTGTGTTCAGGTCAAAGGGATTGGCAGAAGAATGCTGGCGCCAGGTGCCCAGGGGCAGGATGGCGTTGTGTTGGCAGAGAGCTGCGGTTGTTAGATGGTTCCTCTTGATGCTCCTGTGGCACTGGGCACCTCTGGGCCCACTGAGCTGGTTTCTGGCTCTGGCTGAGCGTCTGGACCAGAAGACCTCACCGTTCTCTTCTATATCTGGCCGGAGCAGTGGCCAGCTGGACTGGCTCCTGTCTGATAAAGGGCCCTTCCATCGCTGTCCAGAATACACCGAGTTCAAAGAACGCTTCCAACAAGGCTTCTCCACACGCTACAAAATCTACAGGTTTGTGCTGTGATGATTATATTATTAGTTGAAAATACTGGATATTCAAAATTGACTTGTGAGCGAAATCGGGTCCCATGGCAGATTCAATTGTTATGAAATGAACTCAAACTCAATCAAAAAACTCTGAAAACTTAGTGTTTTTTGGCATTCTAGAGCAATAGTGATGAACATCAGCAGTACAGTTCTTTAGTTTTTTACACTACCATTCAAACAGTTTGGTTTGGCAAGATTTTTTAATGTTTTTGAACATTGGAATTTCTTATGCTCACCATTTATTTGATTGAAAAACACAGTAAAAAGATTTAAAATAACTGTTTTGTTAAAAAATAAGATGCCAATTTCTTTTGACAAAGAATAAGTTGCAGGGAAAGTATTTGTGTGTAAATTGCAGTAGTGCATAAATCATAAACTAGACAAATGATTCTGAATGTACAAAACAAACTTACTCAGAATCCAGACAATTATTGACATGGAATTACATTTTCCATGCATTGTCGTCTATTACCTCTCTGCATGTGGGGAGAGAAAATCATGTAAAACAGTGAAATTGCTCATAGTAATATTAATTTAGAGAATCAAAAAAGAAAGTTTTAGAAAATCAGAGAACATGGTAAAACAGGTTAAATGGACTTGACTACACTCTTAGTTGTAGATGAAAACTTCATAAAACTAGAAAAACTTTGTGAATGAAAGGTGTGTGGATTTTGCAGCAACCAGTGGAGCTTTCAGAAAAGTGTGGGCGCAGATTTCATGCAGACAAACTGACCTTTCGTCAGTCATGTGACAGATCAAATAAACCACAGTGAAATGTCCTGACAAAAACATAGCAGGAGAAAATGAAAAAATACTGACAGCTCAGTTGTGATGAGGCATGGATCTGTTTAATCTGACGCAGCCCATGGCATCGATAATGCTGGTGAGTGGACAGGTGCAGTCACGTGACAGAAAAGCGCCTTCGCTCATACAGCGAAGACTTCATCCTCTCTGAAGCTGCCTGCAGTTAATGAAACAACCAAGACAACAGAATGACACAATGTTTACATAGTTTACAAAGTTCATTTACATTTACACTAACCCATTAATGATGCCCTTGAAAGGGATCCCCTTCCTAAAATATATATAAAGACAGTAATATATTTATTTACATGTATACTGTGGAAAAATAAAAGTAACGTGTAAAATATTATCTGGAAGAAAAACATACACTACTGTTCATGACTTCAGTCATGTAATATTTATTGCTAATATTTAAGTAATAAAATAGTTATTTTATTCAACAAGGATGCATTAAATTGCTCAAAATGTTACAAAAAATATTTCAAATAAATAATGTTCTTTTAAACTTTATATTCATCCACAAATCCTGAAAAAATTGTTTCAACAAAAATAGCAGCACAACTGTGTTCCGCACTGATAATAATAAATAATAATAAATGTTTCTTGAGAACCAAATCAGCATATTAGAATGATTTTTGACTGTATTTTTCTATTACTGTATTTTTTTATTAATGAATGCAGCCTTGGTGAGCATAATAGACTTCTTTCAATTTTTTTTTATTTTTATTTTTTTTATTATTATTATTTAATAACCAACTAGAGATGCACCGATAGACCGGCCAGGGACCGAAATTAGCCGATTTTCCGCAGTCTGCCGATTCCGAGCAGGTCTGTTTTGACGTCACACTTTATGGCGATTGATAGCCTAATGTATTTATGTGGTGCCAGATGAGGCTCGCGCAGCCTGAGTGAGTGTGTGAGAGAGACTTGTGCACAAATCAAAACAAATGAGCGCAAAAGCACACACAGAAAGTTATAGATGCATACTGCGGTAGTAAAAAAAAATTAGGGAAGAAAAAGAAATTTATAGGCCTACTATATGATTTAGGTACGCAACATTGCACGACCAAAATGTTTCAACACGATTGCAATGTGATTTTATACAATAGTAGTTCAATAAAAAAGAAGTTAAAATTAAGTGACTTACATTTTAGACACAATACTGACTGTTTTTGCTCAGTTTCGCTGATGAAACTAGTTCCATTCAAAGCCACAACACAGCGGTGTTTCCTTACTGAATGAATCCACGTTTTTGAACGAATCAATCGAGTCAGTGATTCAGTAACCCATTGAACGAATCGGTTGAACGAAGGACTAAATGACTCACTCATTCAAACAGTCATTTGCCGCCACCTACTGGTTTGGTTTCATATTTAAACTATCGTTGCATTTGTCTCAACATTTCTTATTTGTATGTTTAAAAAATATTTAAAACATTAATCTTATAAAATTCTTTACGCATTCGTAATTTTGCAGTGTAAATGCATTTATGGCACCTCAGCTTCATCAAGCAGTCTGTGTAAATACATCTAATGCACTTCAGATGCAGCTTCTGTGTTTCCTGCAGTGGAAAGAAGTTTGTTGATACTGATTTCATTTGAATGGTAACAGCTATACAGTTTCTTATTATTCTAACTGAATTAACTGAAACAATGTAAGAATTTGATGTGAAAGATGACACATTTAATAAGGTTAGTGAAAAAAAAAAGACAATTTAAGAAACAGTGGGAAATGACATCTGTTTTGTTATATACAGCAACTCCTTTTCAGTTAATTGTTATTTCTACCTCTTTTCTAGTCACAGAGCACTTTATTTTGAGAGCTGTTTAAGTGAGAGAACATCTGTACTACGTTTGTCCAGACTGGGGGAATCGTAATGTTTAATATTTTTTATTTTGTAAATTTGTTTTTTTGTTTTTTTTGCATTAAAAAAAAGTATAGATTTTTGTTTGTATATGCTGTCAATTATAATTTTTATAATTGCCGGAATCGGCAAAAATCGAAATCGGCAGGGCACACTTACAAAAAAAAACGGAAATCGGAATTTTCCAAGAAAATTGCAATCTGTGCATCTCTATTACCAACCCCAAACTTTTGAATGGTAGTCCAAAATTATGGCTGTCAATAAATTATTTGTATTCATAAATTTATTTATTTAACTGTTTTTCACAGTTCGAAAACCCTTGCACCACAATACACTATCTAGTGTGGTCTTATTTTCTGTGTTCCCTGGAATTCAAACCTGTGACGTTGGCATTGATATCGCCATGCACAGCAACACTCATCATTATTCTGAAAAGTGCAACACATCAGTAGCAACACGGTGGTGATTATTTATTCAGCTGTTGACCTGTTTTAATTACATGCACCCGGCATTCCTCTCTCACATCATTCATTCAGTACAGTGCATTTTAAATATCGATCGCTACACATTCATTCCACTCCATGTCAAAGACACACGCACAACAGGAAGGAAAGGTGTGTTTGGTGCATTACTGTGGCTGACCTCAGATCTGCCAGGGGAGTTTGGCCTTTTTGCCTGCTTCCTTTGTCCCCCGCTGGCACGCAGCCGTCTCTGTCCAACTCTCTCTGCTCGCTGAATTCAGAACCCAGCATGCCTACAGCAGCTGGGCAGAGAAAGGCCCACGGAACTGTGATGGACTCAGTGAGGGGGAGACGAGCCTCTGCCAGCGCGGTTTGAAAGGCTGCCCTGCAAGCCAAAGAGTCTGTGTGGGTGTTTGGGTGTAGGCGAGTGTTCTGTATGTGCCTCACAGTTCAGAGGCATTGTGTAAACAGCATCACTGACCTCACACTGCAAAGACTGCACAGGCTTCAGCTGGTCACTGCATTCGCCCTTTTTGAAATGATAGCAGATCAGGATTTCCAGAAAGAGAAACTGGGTTGCACATCACAAGAGGAGAACACCAGCAGGCACTGTACCTTTTATTGGTTCCTTGGGCACAGCTCCCCTCTGGGGGTTAACATTGCACCAAAGGATCCCCGGCAGAGTGAATTCTATGGTCTTTAGTCATACTGCCAGCTCCGATGGGGATTTTTCTGTTGTGAATAGAGAGATATGTGCACTCGCATTAGTTTTCTTTGTTCCGAGGCTTTAGCAGCAGTTGACATTTACATTCAGAAGCTATCCGATATGGAAGCATCTGTGAGCACAATAAAAATAAATACACGATCAAAACACAGATGTGCTTAAAAAAGATAACTTACATAAGTAAGGTTTTCAGTTTCAGTCATTGTAGAAATGCTTTATTACTCATTTGGCATGGTTAATTTATGGTGATATTTGACAATCATGTTCGTTAACATTTCGTATCATGAACTAACAATGAAAAATACAGCATTTATTAGTCTAGGTTCATTTTGATTTATACATATACTAATGCATTTTGTATTCATTTAAATAAGTTGTATACATTAGCATGAGTTCATGGGTTATGAATGAACATGAATGACTAATAAGGAATATTATGTTTAGAAATGAACATTAATTTAAATTAATGAATGATGTAAAGTCCATATTACCGAGTGCAACAACAAACTGAACCTATTGTTCAACCTAATTTATTCTACAAGCATAATCGTCCAGTATGTGGATAACTGAATATTTGGCTATTCATGTGATGGTCATGTAACTGAGTCTATATTATTTTTAGAAATTATTCATATACTTTTTAAATTAATTATTTATATTATTTTATTTGTATTGATTATTTATAATTTTTCAGTACTATTTATTTATCATTTAACTTTCTTTCAGAAGGAAAAAAATATTAAATGTACCTTTAAAAGGGTGGAGTAAGGAATACTACTACAAGAAATATATTTATGATTATGGAAGAACCATGACGCACTACCCTACCCATGTGGAGCCTTGGGATGATGTAGTAGCTCCCATTCGTGCTATTATCTGTAGACCATCACACCAATGGTGCTGCACAAGGTGACGGCAGAGACGACCAGCGGGGAGCCACTCCATGGGGATTTAGTATCCTGGTAGCAGCTGGTTTCCAAAGGCAATGAGTATCTGCAAAAGAAATCAAACACGAAGACGTGTAAGCTATAGGCAATTCAGACAGAAAGTAATTTAATGTTTTCATGGGAAACACAAGAGATGAATTATGTCATGCAGGTGACGCTGGTCCACAATGTAGAATTAATAAGCCAAATGGATGGAAAACTCGGAGATGCTTGTGTGGAATTATAATGGGGGAGGGGGGAGGGGGCATACAGGGGTTTGAAAAGAATTGCTTTTGTGTTTCGTTGACTTGATGCAATTTACCACTTCAGTCACTCACCAAAGGATATTTCAGAAGCATTTGATAAACATTGCCTGAGCTTCCACAGATTGAGTCAAATTTCACTCTTTATATTGGTGTTTGCCAGTGCAAAGTTTTTGCTGAGCAGTTTCATTTTGTTTTTGCATTGTGTAGTTCTGGTTTTTGCTGAAAGCATGATTTTGTCATTTCTTATTTGCTTAACTTTGGCAACTAATCCCTCTTTAAAAATCTATAGTTAAAGCTGCTTTCACAATACAATGCAGCCCCTGGTGGGAGGGTTTCCTAAGCTTATTTTCTAGATGATGCCCTCAAAAAAAAAAAAAAAAGCAGCATGTGCCAATGTTTTAGTTCACTAAACAGAAGCCTTTGAAGTTTTGCATGAAACAGGGTTTAAAGAGAAAAATAAAAAAGAGAGCAAAGACAGAATGGGACATTCAGACAGATTGTGACATTTTAAGCTTTTGGCTGAATAGGTGAACAAACTGTTTAGAGTGATTCAATCACCATCTGTTGAAAACGTGGCATCGTTTCATTTCAGGTTTATTTTCAGAACATAAAAATAATTGAGACAGGCTTTGGACGTACTTGTGTGAAGCCTGTTTCTGATTTGTTTTACGTCAGTGATTTTTCACCAAGTATAAATGCACACTACTGTACTTTAAGACAATATTCTAAAATAGACAGTAGAGTTGCCATTAAGTCTATGAGCTATAATTATAAATCTTCAAGATGGTTCCAGATTCCACACTGAAAAATGTGAAAATGTGCTGTTGTTTCCTCAAGCAGTTATTTCTACCTGACTTGACCCTAAATTACTTTCACTTGTGTAATTTAGTATAGTCAGGTTGATTTATTAAATAATATTTCTGATTTGAATAAAACTGGTTAATTTAGATGTTACCACATGAAGCATATTTTAGATTACCTGACAAAACATTTTCCACAGTGAAGGGAATAAAACAACAGAAAAATATCTAAATCTGCAATGCAATTTAAGAGGAAGTGAACAAGAGTGAAACATTGGACATTTCTGTAAAGGATTCAGTAAATGTCTCAGTGTCTGCAGTTGAGAAGGGAGGCAATATATCATACTTACAGTACTTTAGTTGACAAGAAGTTCCTGTTTTATTTTATAGATACAAAAGTCCAGATGCACTGGGAACAAATATTTCTCAGAAGCTCTGAGAGCCTGATAGTCTGTCACTCCAATCAAATTCATGTCAGTTCTGATCTGATTTCATACTGAAGTAAAGTGTGAAGGTCATTAGAGTGAACATGATGTCCATGGAATTGAATGTCCAGCCACTGCAGGCAAAGAAGCACACACATCTCAAAGGGATGCAGCCTTAAATATCACTGAAATGTTCTGTGAGGAACCCAAAAATGGTTCTTCTGCGGCACTGCTACAAAAACACCCTTTTGGAACCTTTTCAGAGTGTAATTAACCTAGAAATACAAATTCTGTCATTGACTCACTAATGTTGTTCTAAACCCATATGACTTTCTTTGCCCCATGGAGCAAAAGATGAATCTTTAGTTGAATTCTTTTCATATAATGAAAGTGAATGAGGACTAGGACTATATATCTCCAATATTTCAAAAACACCAGAAAACTATCATAAAAGTGATCCATACTGCTCTATTTTCCAAGTCTTCTGCAGTCATTAGATAGCTTTGTGAGAGAAATTGAAGTCGTTATTCACTGAAATTTTTGACATTCACTCTCTCTGACTTGTTCATAAGAAAAAGGCTGATTCATGAGCTAATCAGTTATTCAGAAACTTAATCAACCATTTGATCCCACTGGAGGACCATCAGTGAATAACAAATAAAATGTCAATCTGTTCCTCACAAAAAGCTTCAGATGAGTTTGAATATAAAGTATGAGCAATGCGAGTTGTTAAATAATGCTTTTTTCCTCTCCATTTTTTTATGGAGCTTGACAGTCCCAAGAATTATTCGCTTTCATTATATGGAAAAGAATCATCATGATATTATCAAGAGGGGAAAAAAACTGATGAGAATGAGCAAAAACCAACATACTCAGGCAATTCATAACTATTTTATGTTCTGGTGTTTGAATTTTGTCCTCTCATTTGTGTTTTTGTTTGATCTGCTGCTTAAGCCCCACTGAGGGTTAGGTTCAGGGGTGGACCTTGATGTTTGTTTTTTCTAAAAATTGTAAGTTATCAAACTAATTCATAAGAATTTGCCACTAATTCGCTAAAACACCATTCCCAAATACAAACCATCACATAGCAATTTGACTAACTTTCAATATGTTCTTATGACATTTAAATATATCTAAATAAGGTCTTTCTCAATATTTCATCAGCTGGAGTTTCAGGAATTTGTAATTTCTATTAAAATTGGAAGACCTAAAGGCACCAAACTAGAAAAATCTAATTAGAGCATTTAGCACAGTGCTCCTGGTAAGTAATCAAGACTCAAGTAATTTCAATTTAAAATCAGAGCATCTGCTTCTTGACTCTGAAAACAAAAAGCTATTGGTGCACAACACAATACTTCATCCCATTAACATCATTGCTCAATTTACAACAAAAAGGCAAAAAACGACTTTAAAACAGCACATTAATGGCTACTTGACAAGTAATATATATTTTGTTCTAGAAAATAATTTGTTCTCCTGGAGGAAACGTTTCAATGTCTCAAATTAGCCAGGAAGTGTTGTGAGGCACCTATTATTGTGCTGAGCACAAACACGGCTGCAGAATGCACCGCCAGCACAGGTTCACAGGAGAAAAGAAAGAGACTAATTGCTATTCAGATTTCCCCACCTTCATTCACCAAACTCTGCATAGCACTAACCACCATCCACGAGGAATTCTAAAGTAGTAACAATGACTTTGCTATTCAGTCCACCATTGAGCAGAGGACAGAGCCTTCATTATATGCATCCGATAAAAGCGTGTGTCTGTTTTAATGAGTGAAAAGTTTGAGAGGTGAAGACCTATTTTCATAGAGCGTCCTCCGCTTGATTGGCAGGCTCATACAAACGAGCCAGAAGACCCAGTTTCAATCCAGCAGAGCGAGGTGTTGCAGATCAGCAGTTCTCTCTTTCGGGGGTGTGTGTGTGTGCTGTACAGATGCAGCCTGCAAGTTAAAACTGGATGCAGAAACCAGCTGAAAAGACTGAAGTTACCACTTACTATTGGCTGACAGGTACGATAGAAACAACAAATTCAAGAGGTTAAATTACGACGAGCCTATACAATGATACCCAGGTGCGGTGGCCCCCTAGTCAGGGAGTATTAAAAAGTCGAGCGTTTTGGGTGATAGTGTCCCACTCCCCAGCAGAGTTCCAGGTGCTATCAGCTGGTGCTAAAGCCCTTTAATTAAGACCATCTATCATCATTAGCTTATGGTCGGACAGCCACTGCTATCGTTAATTAACTCTTAGAGATTCCCACAAACCGTATTAAGCCCAATAGGCGATTCCTTTGAGTAGCGTCTTCACAGAAGCATAAGCTTTGTTCTATGTACATAACCCCAGGAAAACAGTGACTGGGATTGTTATTGGTTTTATGAAACGCATATACGGTAGATACAGAGAGTGTGAATGATGTATGTGTAGGAATGATGTCAGGGTTACAAAAGCTGTCAAAAGTTGCATCATGTAAGCTGTATTGTGTTTACGAACCCGAATCGTGTTCGCCCCGCATTACAATGAGATGTATCAATATTCAGCACCATGCAATATTTATGCACGCTTAGCCTTATTTTCTGCTGATATCAGCATTTTCTTTTGCTCTCGCACTCGTACGCACATAGACGTGCGTGTTTTCTGTCTTTCTAATGGACCGATGAAACATAATGGGTTCTGAAATCACCACAAACATTAAAGCACTTAATAAGTTTATTTTGCCCCGCAGGGAGTTTAGTCACTGGAAAGTGAACAGCTTGTGACAGAGAAGAGAGACTTTCAAAAGCCTCATTGCCTTTGCCTTAGTTTACGCAAATCAGGCTTCTGGGAGAAGGGGGCTTGAGCTCCCTTCTTGGTGCAGATCCATGAAAATCTGATCAAGAAATATGGCACTCATTTCTTGGTATCAGCCACATTGGGAGGTAAGCCAATCTTTCATGAAATCTATGCTAAAGGTGAATTTGAAAAAGATTTTAACAAGAGATTTTGGTAACATTTTCTGTAAAACTTGTATATGGGTAGTTGTAATCAACATAACAAATACAGGATAAAATATATACGAATGTACAAGAGAAAGTGTATATGTCTGATCATCATTTCTTTTAAGTCTTTAGCTTTTTTAATCATCTTGTTTTGCCTTTACTGGCTCATTTAAAATGGTCCTGTGGTGTGACAATTTTTTTTAAGGCACAAATATTCCATGTCCTTTCTTAATATTAGCTCATAAAAGCTGCAGGCATAATAAAAGGATAAGCTAAATTTTGTTCAAAATATTTCATTAACTGCCTGTATACATTGCATTTATATATACACTATATTGCCAAAAGTATTGGGTCACCCCCTTCTAATGAACAGGTTTGACTACTTTAGTAATTTCTATGAGTACAAATCTTAATGCTAAAGCATATAATGATATTCTAGGAAATTGTGTGCTTCTAATATTATAGCAACAGTTTGGACAGGACCCTTTTCTATTCTTAACATGACAATGCCTCTGTGAATAAGCAAGGTTCAAAAAGAAATGATTGATTCAGTCAGTGGGAAGAACTTGACTGGTCTGCATAAAACCAAGTCCTAATCCCAGTTTAACACCTCTGGGTGTGACTGTAAATGCAGATCTTGAGCTGTGCTCATCACCAAACACCAATGACTTGTACATACACTATATAGACAAAAGTATTGGGACACCCCCTTCTTTAGAACAGAGGGTGCCCACCTCCAAATCTGTGGCAACAACGATGGGAACATAATTCATGTATTTAAAAATTGTATTTCCATCTCTGTTGCAACAGTTTTGGAAGTGTCTAAAATGACTGTACAAGTCATTGGTGTTTGGTGATGAGTTTTTGGCTCAAGGTTTGCATTTACAGTCACATAAAATAAATTTACTATCTATACACTGAGTCTGACATCCTTGGCATAAGTTTAGCCATATCAGACAGTATTTTTCTCTTCTCCCTCTGGCACCCTCATAATAAGTAGGGCAGCATGTCCCAGTGGTGGATTCAAACCTTTCAATGTGTCTCTAGCAAATGTGGCACGTTACCGACATTAATTATGATGTCATTTATTGGTGGATGTATGAAGTGAAGCTGCAGAACTTCAGAGACAGGGGAGACGAATGAAGTGGTAAAGCTACAATGAACGCTGGTAATTAACGACTCAAAGCAAAGGAAATGGGGGGACTGTGCTATTGCTTGCATACTAATCAGACTGAAATGAATACCACTCAAGCTCCACACATACAGGTACAGGAGACGCTCCTCAACCCAGACAAGAATTTATCTGAATTTCAGGCTTACACTCCTATCAAAAATAGCATTTACTATAAAAAAATATCTAAAATTGATCTTCAGAAGAAATCTGTGGTTATAACAACCTTCCTTTGGGATAAACTCTCTTTCGCGTGTGCCCTTCTCCTTCCTTCAAAATCGTTATTGCTTCTCTACCTTAACTTCAGTGATTCATATTTAACAAATCCTTGAAAAACTCGAAAAGTATGTGTTAGTACACTTTGACAGAGCAACCAGAACTCACTGTCATTTTGATGAACGTTGTCTTCGGACATATATTTCATTTCATGGTTTGGTTTCTGCATGTATCTTTCCTAAGGAGAGGAGTCACTCACGATCTTCTTGGACAAACAGAAGCTGAGCAAAAAGTCAGAGGGCAACGGAAATAGCTCCGTGGTCTCCCTAGAAATCTTGCACCAGTTGGCGGCATCATACTTCACAGACAGAGAGAGCACCCTACGAAGACTCCACCACCTGCAGATCGCTACATCTGCCATCAAGGTAACAGATGACACAACTTCTTCCTGTTTGATCCAACCTAGACTCACTGGAAAAAAATGTGTCTGTGGCCACATTTCTGCAAAATGATATTATGCTGCTTCTTGCTAAAATGTTCACTGAAATGTGCACTGAAAGTGCATTCATTTTTCTCCAAAGCAGATGAATGTGAATCTGGCATCATTTTATTATTTTGGTTGTTGTATGTATCATGGCAGTTTGGAAATAAAACATCCGGTGATAGGGGCTAGAAGGTTAATGCCCTATCGCACTTGGAAATAATGTACCACCTACACTAAACCTAACTGATAATGTTAACAAAAGCAAATGTGAGATACAACCGGATTTATCATTCCATTATAGCTTGCTTTAACAAGTATTTGAGCAGTTTTATGGAGTGCGACTCGTGTTTCACTAGACTCGTACCCGAGCGCACCACATCACAAGTGCAATGCTATACCAGGTGAGCTACTGAGCAAGTTTACTACATCAGAAAAGCTATACATACTGTATGGAGCTAGTTATGTGCTGCAAATAATTTTTTCATTAATTGATAATCTACCCCTGTAATTATAATTTGTGTGTAAAAGAAATAAAGCTAACAATTTACTTAAAGCCTTTATGTATAATGCATTATAAAAGTAGTTTTAATGCATTAATTATGCCTTGTAATGCACCTTATTGTGCATTGTACGATCTCATGAATAATTGGAACCACAGTTAATACATTATAATGCTTATCAATTCATTGCTACACTATGCATTTTAAATTTGGTTCTAATTATTTAAGACAAGATATAATGTATTACAACGCACATTTTGAATAATTACAATGCATTATACCCTTTAATAACCCTTTATAATGCATTATACATAAAGGCTTTAAGTAAAGTGTTACGGAAATAAAAGTTGTTGGTGTTTTAATGCCACTAGTAATGCATTGATAAGTACGTTTTTTTCAACATGTTGTTTTGATTTAGCTATTAATTCAAATATGTGTATTTTAAAAGTTTTCTTGTTCTCTGCTGTTTCTCTATGCATGCTAATTACCGCTTGTCAATTTGATTTGTACATACTTTTACTGTTCTAGGCATTTGTGATGTATGTTTGTTGCCATGGTAAATCTTCAGCAATTAAGGCCGCGATGCCGTTTCCATGATGTGTCAAGTGGCTCTCGGTCTTACTCACAGCTGCTGAGTGGGTGTAGAAATGCTGGTGACTGCAACATCATGATTCCTTCAGAGGGAGCTCTGCATGAAATTATGCTGCTGAACTGAGACAAATATCATTGACTTTCAACCAAGATATGCACCTGCTTGCATACAATTACAGTTTCATATAAGAAATATTTCTGTTGGGGTAGGAGATGCTTTCTCTCAAAGCATATTTCTCACTTGCTAAAAGATGCTAAAAATACATTTTGTATTTATGTACTGCCTATTTTTTAATACTTAAGACTGCTTCACAGGGTAAGCAAGAAAAAAATGATGACAAAATGATATTTTGTTAATTTGTTTATAAGTTTTTGCTTAGTATTTATGAACTACTAATTACATCAACACATTTTTACGGCAATCGATCCAAAGCACACTCACCAACGTTGCAAAAGCTGATCATGCAATATTCCTGATGCACTATACTGTGATTGTCTTTTGTCAGTAACACTAATGCTGGCTAGCCAAAATGAAGAATGCAATTTTCAAGCTCTGTCAAAGCCAAAATTTCTATACACTGCATTTACTCCTGTGAAGAAGAGTTTCAGCCTCAAAAAAATGTGTGTGAAATGAAAGCAAGATGACACAGGAGCAGGAGCGGTGGCTCTGTTGGAAGATAATGACTTTCTCTTTGGGCTGCGATGTGCTTTTCATTAGCCTGAGCTTTCCCTGCACAACATCGGCAGAGAAGTTCAATTGAACACGTACGATTTCATTTCAATATGACCACGGACATAGAGAGTCATCTGCAATTATATGCAGCAAATATGCACTTGATGTGAAGCTCTTTGGATTGGGATTACAAAATACATCACACTATTCAAATTAGTATAGATGTACCATTTTGTAAACATATTATAAAATATCCTGCTTGCGCTTGAGAAAAGTGTCCATGGTAACAATAAAGGGCACTTTGTGACGGACAGACCTCATCAAATCATATCAGTGAAATTGTTTTGGCGTAGACCTCTGAAGTGCTTTCAGAGAGCCCTCTAGCATCGCTTTAGGGAGCAGTCTGTCCTGCCAGGTGTGTTTGTCAGGGGAGAGCTAATGAGACGTTACGGGGCTATAGGGCCCACCTTTGACTGCTTTCTTCCTGCACCCTGTGTGCAAATCAGCCTGATGAATTGGGCACCACAGCAGAAGTGGGTTATAGCGGGCTCATCAATAATGCCATAAAGGATGATCAATTACACCCTCTGCTCAGAAACGAAGAGCTAAAGCACACCAGGAAGCAGCTTCTGGGGGACATCACTTTGCCTTCGTGTAATCAGATACCACTTAAGACTAAAAATAGCCTGAGATCCCAAGGCAGGTTTAGCAGTGATCAGATTTTGCAAGAACAAACAGTCTTGAGATTAGTTGGTCTTCACGGATCAACAAGACTCTGTTGGCTCAACGGTAACATTTACACTGCTTTGGAGATGCAATATCACCATTTCATAAAGTTTACCGCTCAGTCCAGATCTACAACTAGACATGAAGGACTCTCGCCCCTCTCTGTAATATAACCATTTGTCATAATGACATACTATTAACAGTCACCTCTGTGTAGGACACGGAGTTACCACCAAAGCTACGGCGGACTACATGAGACGCATATAATTGTAAAGACATTGTTAAAAGACTAGGTACATGTCATTAAAGGTGACACTTCCTTAAACATGTAAGGACGTCTTACTTGTCCAAAGGGTACTTGAGTGAATATCAAAGATGCTATAACATTACATAGAATCAATGCAAAACATACAATAAGTATTACCATTTTTCTGGATACCATGTAGAAGTGGCACATTTTTGTTAAAATACCAGAACTGAGTCATGATTGGTTCTGTTAACCTTTCTGCCTATGCGCCAATACTAAAATACTCTGATAGTATTTTCTGCACTACTATTCAGCAATACTGCAACAGTAAACACCAAATCTACAGCACAAAACACACATCCAGACCAGTGTAATCCAAACAATAAAAAAAACTTTGCACTGGCACAGTGAGACCAGTCCGATTCCAGAAACATGTCTCTTACAAGCAGATTTTTTTTAGTGGATCAAAAACATAAAGAATGTCCAGTGCACCAATGACTCTTATGAGCCGATTCTTTTTAGTGAATCAAAAACATAAAGCGTAACCAGTTTACTATATGATTATTAAACAAATGGCTTTAAGCTTATTCTTTTTACTGAAAAGAAAAAAAAATCATACAGCGTGACCAGTTTACTACAATCACTATGCAGTTGACTATTATGAGCATTTTGTTTTATGGTGAAGTAAAAACATGCAATGTGACCAGTTTAATACTATTACCAAACAAATGACTCTTTTCAGCTAGTTCTTAGTGAATCTGTACTATAGTACAATGCTACAGTTACTAAACAAATGATTCCAGTTCTTATGATCCAATTCTATTTAGTGAAAATCAAAAACATATAGTTAATGTTAATTGTTGGATTGCTTTTACACGAGTACATTGGAGTGCCATATAAATACTATGGTGCCTAAATATAGTGATAATTCAGAACAATCATATATGTACTGGTGACATAACTAACATGGTATTGACCGCTACAGTACTTTTTTGTGAGGGTGAATCCTATATCATTTTTCAGTTTGGACGCAGAATGTAAATGAGCACCAGTATTTAAGGGTGGGAGCCCAGAACCCTGCACCATTTATGTCAAGAGCTGCCTCTAGATAGTTGGCACTGGTCAAGCGACCTGACAGTGTCGTATAATCAACATCAGCTGTCAAATTCAATGAAGCTCAGAACCTGCACTTAAAATCCTGTCACATGTCATGAACTCCTAAACTGCTTTCAGAGCGCATCTGCAGTCTTTAGCCAACTGTGCCTTCCACAGCAGAGGCAGAGGCATTTTTGACAAATGAGTCAACTTGATATGCATTCCTCTAGCATCTCAATTGACAAAGAATAGGCTGCACTCTATGGTCTGTGGGAGTTTTCAGGGCCTGTGGATGATGTGAGATGTTACAGAAATGGAGAGGAGAGTACTGTACCACAGGCATTCATTTCCTTTGTTATGCCCTTAAGAAAAGCATGCAGAGGAAGCCGTGGAAACACAGCTCCGGTAAATATAAGATCAACAACAAAACATGACAGTCTCCGAGGAGACAGGGTGGAGAATGTGGGATTGCAGTGTTATCCGGTTATTTTGTCAGGTATGATATCATTCCTTAACTGGATGTCAATATTAAGCGCCGCTGATAAAACATACACACAATTGGGGTGGAAAAACAGCAGGGTGACAGGTAAACAAGAGATTTGGTTAGGTTTAGCATGGAATTGCTAGCTGTACTTGTTTATTCATTCATACTGTGTAACCTACATACAGTACGACTGTGTGTGTACATATATATGTGGGTGTACATACTTTTATTCCGTAAGGATGCATTAAATTGATAAAAAATGGCTTGTAAGATGTTTATTTGTAAAAAGTTTTATCAAAGAAAAAAAAAACATGATTTAAAAAAAAAAACAAACAAACATGATTTCTGAAGAATCATGTGACATTAAAGACTGGAGTAAGGCCTGCTGAAAATTCAACTTACCATCACAGGAGTAAATTATATATTAAAGTGTATTTTATTTGAAAATAGTTATTTTCAATTGTAATAATATTTCACAATATTGCTGTTTTTAATGTAGCTTCAAATGAATGCAGCACTGGTGAGCATAAGAGACCTGTGATTAATTTGATTCAATTTCATATCAATTACATATCTAATATATACAGTAGTTCTCTCTCTATGTATATGTTAGGCTCAGTATAGGAAACTGCTATCATTGCAACAACATGAGCTGTTCATGTTTTAGAAAATCGCTGGAATGATTTCCTTGTGAAGAATGCAGGTTTTGTGAAGACTGTTATACGGATTAGTGTCTGGTTTTATGCGTGAGGTAAACAGCCTGGAGTCCTGTTGGGATCAGAGCAATTGAGCTGCAGTAAGCAATCATAAATGACAAGTGATCTAATGAGATGCTGCAGTGGGACGGGGTGCGGAGGAGGGCATGTGTGCGACACTTCAGAAAAGAGACAGTAGTTCATAAATTAATGATAAAATGTGCCTGTATGCGCAGATATTTTGATAAATGTCGATGCTCTCTAACTAAAACTGTCATTACCATACAGACTTCATGTAATCTCCATGTTTCAAAAGTTAGTTTACAGTATCTAAAGATTTTTTATATATAATATTAATATGTATACATTTATGTGATAATAAATAGTGACATAACAAAGAGAGTTAATGTGAAAAAATGTGCGTCATTAATCAATGACAGTGTTGGGCGAGTTACTTCAAAAATGTAGAGTGCTACTGTCTTCAACGCTGCATATATAAACAGCCTGGCAACATATCAGCAACACGGAAATAATTCTTCATCATAACATCGACTGAAGAATATTTAAAATCCAACAGAGAAAAACACTCAAGATACTCATTTGAGGGGAAACAGAGAAATGAAATATCCGAACTAATGATTATGGCGTTATGAGGACATGGTCCCAAATCCTTTGCATTTTTCTGTTGGATTAGTTTTGGATTAGCTACAGCATTTCATTTTGAGACAAAGACCTGACAATGATGTGTAAAATCACAAATTTTATGACAACTGCTGTCAAAACACAGGCGGCACCAAGCTTCCAAAAGCGGTGGGGCAAAATTTGATAGGAAAAAAAAAAGCTACTGTATCTGTGCTGGTGAAATATTTGCAAGATATTTCAGGTATATCAGAGCATTTTGCAAGCTTTAAACATGGACAACATTTTGTGAATGCAGAAAATACTTGCTTTTATTTTTAACAGCATTTTTAGAGCTATCAGCTATAAAGCATGTCTTCAGAACACAGTTATGGAATTCATAGCCAAGTTACCTTGTAAACAGAATTAATTCTGTAGAATTAGAAAAAAATAGACTGCTAATAAAAAATGAATGCACTACCAATGCATTACTAACCGAAGCTACTCTAGTCATATAGTGTCTATAGTACACATAAAAAATAATAAAGATCCCTTTCAGTATTAAATAGCTTAGGTTATGATATAATATCCTGTTACACTCACAAACATTTTCATTAGGGTCAGTGTTTCATGCTTTGTATTCGGCATAATTGAGTAAGCTTTGTTGAAATTTGTGAAGAGCATCAAATTGCAATTTAACAAGGTAACAGCAAATGCTTTTTTCACATCATTTGAAACCATGAATATGTTGTTGTGACATTTTGCAACACTTACTGCTTTTGTGAGCTGTCAGGTTTGTGTACGAGAGGTTCTTTTGAACAAGCTCTTTTCAACGAATTGATTGAAACAAACACGTTGAAGACAGTGTTGAGGTGATTAGTGAGTTGAAATTACCTTAGTCAAACTCATTCGCTAAATCAAACATTAACACAGTCACTCATGTTTCAGCAGTGAAAAATGAACACAAAATTAATAGACTAGAGAGAGAGAGAAAGATATGTATGCATGTATATAAAGCATGTGTGTGTGTCTAGATTCTTAAGATATATACTGCATATATACACACAGTATTCACTGTATTTTTTTGAATTATTTTTTTATAGTGATTGATTTGTTAATTGTTGACGATACCTAATTCTTAATGTATTTATCCACCAACTTAGAAGTGCTTTATCTCATTAATTAACTGATTATTGATTTGTCAAGACACACTAATGGAAAGGATCCCCATTAGGACCATCTATTTTGTTTTACAAATACAGCCACTCAATAAAAAAACGTCACAGCAGTATCCCAAGTCCCAGCTGAAATGCTAGGTCAGACACACATTATTTTAGAATCATAAAAGTCTCCTTATATTTAACAGTAGGGTCTGTTAAAAAAAAACTATGCCACTGCACACGGCTCACTGCTTTCTAGATTTGAAATTAATAATGCATTGGGACCTAACACTGGAGTCAATTTACTATTTCTATGGCGCTCTGCAAAGTGAGCATTTTTGGAGAGCTCTGACATGCTGAAATGGGCTTTGGTGACATTTAGATATTGACTCTGGCTTATTGCACAGGCGTGCTGGTTTGTTTTAGACAACGGCATATGCTCAGCACTCTATCGCTTCTGAAGAGGAACAAACAGGTGCATGATTTCAACGATAATAAGGCATTAAAATATCTCCTTGTTTCCTAGGTAACGGAGACCAGAACGGGGCCTCTTGGATGCAGTAACTACGACAGCCTGGATTCCGTCAGCTCCGTCTTAGTGCACAGCCCAGAAAATAAAATCCACCTGAAAGGTATGACAGCTGATGTGGTCTTCAGAAGAACAACACTCCACCTATGTTTGGTAGTATTTGTATCAACTGCCCTGGTGATGTACAGTGAGAAGGTTTTGTTGAAGCAAAAAAAAAAAAAAGCAATGAAGCAAATTACTGCAGGCACAAATAGTATCAGAAAGTTCGTGATTAATGCTCATGGATCATAATTCAGAATGAACTGAATAAATAAAATGGAAATTTTACCATGTAAAATAAATAAATAAATGTGACAATAGAAAGAAATAGAGTAACATGAACCTGTTAATATTAATAATAATAAATGAAACATAATAATTCTAAGAAATAAAAAATAAAAGATGATCTTTTAGGCAGGTCCTGTGCTTTTCTTAATTTGTAACAGGGAGGACAATTGTCACTAGCTATCTGAAGTTTTGTTCATCACTTAGGAGAAAGAAAATTTCATATCCACAAGCAAAAAACTGATTTTGTTTTGTTTTCAGAGTTATTTTGGTGACATAACCAGTACTAATTTATTTAGACTGACAGAAATTCTCATCTTTAAGTCTATACAATATGGACAAACTGTTTACAGACACAACTATGCCACATTAGTATTTTTTTTTTTTTTTACACTAATCCAATATTATGGCACAATCTATTTCAGATAACCTTAACAATATCTGACTTAAACGATACATAAAAACAAACCAAACCATGTAACAATTTACAAAAAGGTCCCATTAGTTAACATTTGTTAATGCATTAACTAACACTAACTAACAATTATCATGACATAGGTTACAGTATTTATTATCTTTGTTAACATTAGTTAATAAAAATACAGTTGCTCGTTGTTAGTCCAGGCTCAGGTTCATTAAAAAATATTAAAAGATACATCTTCTGATTTTAATAATGGATTAGTAAATGTTGAAATTAACATTAACAAATGCTTTTTTAAATGAATTATTTTTCATTGTTAGTTCACTAATGAGGTTTGCTAATGTTAACAAATGTTACTTATTGTAAAGTGTTACCTCAAACCTTAAAGGGTATATTTAAATCTCAATCAAATTTCCTATGGGCAGTTCTTGGCCAGAATAAGTTGCAATGAGGACCAAGCCAAAAGTCTGGCTACGGCAGACCTGTTAGGAGAAACACGTCACTTGCTAATACTCATACTGTCGTCACGCTTTCAACAAGCAAGTGAAGAGTTATCAGAAGACAGGCATTTAGACTTGCATTAATGCACCTCACACTCTTGAGACAGCAGTGTCACCACAAGTCAGAGGTGGTCGGAGCAACAAAAAGAAGAGAGAAAGAAACAGGACTGAAAGGAGCAAAAAGGAAGGTTTTTAAGCCTCTAGCGGTTGCTAATTATACACGTGGCCTGCGCCAATTTCCACTGCCTTCTTGACATTGACATTTAAATTGTCAACCCACTTAATACTGCCATCTCCTGAAGCAAGCTTCCTGCTGCCCAGATTCGTGTAACTACTTTAATGAGCTAGCCATAGGGTTCGGCACCAAAGCTTATCTTTTGCTGAGTACTCGGGGAAGGAAATGTAGGGGGAAACAGTTGGAAAGAGAGCAGTTTGGCCTATATTTGTGCATGTTTGTATCAGTTCACTTTCTGCATTCTTTCATTCACTTCTTGGGGCTTCCCTGGATATTTTCAATTAAAGTGCCACATCCATTTAGAGAGCAGAATGTAGACCCTTTGAAATTAGGACATCAAGCCATCAATACCATAGAGGACTGAAATAATCCACAGAAAAAATTCTCGTTCCTCTCGTTCACTTTAAAAAGAGAGAGACTGTGGAGGAGGGGGCACAAGAGCAGCTATTTAGCTGTCTCCGGTATGAAAGCCATCCAAGTCAGTCTCTTTTGTGAGGCTCCCCACACTGTTGGCTCTCTACCCAGCAGAAGCCAAAGCTTAAGACGAAGACTGCATCTAATTACGTCTCTTGTTTTTCACAATCCGACGAATAAATACTGAGGAACACATCATAAATATTCACACTGGGAAGGGAATTCAAAAAGGCTGAATATGAAGGCAAAAGGCATTGATTCTTTCGTGAAGGATGTCAGACCATGGTAAAGCTGTGAAGAGCATTTTCTCAGATAATATAATTAGCAGGTGTTCAGCACCCACAGCTGGCCTGTGAAATTTGAATCTTTCACTTACGTGGTGGAAAGGCTGGTGGATTCATGTATTCAGCACTGAATGCTTTCACGAGTAATTCATAGGTGAGTATTGATGAGGAGGCCTTAGGAGATCACATCTAAAAAAAATTATCAGAGGGGTTCTGCTCTCCAAAATGTCTGGGTGGATTTTATTTTATTTTTTTACATGTTATTATCAAGGTTGGCTGGGAGCTTTATTAGAAATTGCAACCGTTATCAGTCAAAAAAAAAAAAGTCTGTAAAAAAATAACATCTTAGGCAAGGATGATCTAACCTGATCAAATGTGCAAGTAAATATATTTACATTATTATAAAAACAAATTCTAAAAAATACTGATCTTTTGAGCCTTCTATTCATAAAATGATTCTGAAAAAAGTATCACATTTCCACAAAACTATTAAGCAGCACAACTGGTTTCACCATTGATGACAGTAATAGGAAATGTTTCTTAAGCACCAAATCAGCATGGACAATCGCTATTTTAAATTGTAATAATATTTCAGAATATTACTGTTTTTACAGTATTTTTATCAAATAAATGATTTTTCGAAAACACTTGAAAATCTTACCATTCTTTTGCATGGTACATTATATAAGGTAGAATTTTTTTTTTAAGGTAAATGCGAAATACAGATTCATGAAAAAATGAAAATATGACTTATTACTGATAAGTTCACCTGCCATTGGCAAGTGTGGCAAAAAACTAAATTTTTGACCCTGTTTACAACTGTTCCATCTTGTTACCGCTTTATTCCAATTGCTCAAATAATCAATCATTTGTTTCCCGGGCAAATGCCAATTCTTCCATTGCCTGCTATCAAAATATCTAATCAGGCAGGAGAATTCCGCAATAGCCGCATTGATTCCCTGTCTGCAGCGTGCCTGCAGTTCATGACAGAGGTTTATGGCCGAATGACCTTGCCACGGAGATTGTTGGTCTTTATTCATCCCATTACCCCATTACTGCGCTGACATAGCAGACCTCACCGTCCCAAATAGGACTCCCATCACTGATGCTGTTAGAGCAGTCAGGCTGCCTGCCTCTCTGACCCATTTTAAATGCTGTCTGTTTCCCAACTCAGCCTGTCCTGTATTGCTAAGCCAAATCAGGGATGTGAAACAATAGTAATGTGTCTTTATTGCAGCTGTGTTTTGACAGTCTGGAGAAGCAGAGGTTTTGAAAGTATTTTAGACAGATAAAAATAAAGAAAAACCCTGAATGTGATAATACCCACACATGTTCACAACCAGTCTAGACATCTGGTTCACCACTTAAAATCAAATCTTAATTAAAATGCACTTGAAATGACACCGCAGCTTGAACTTTGAAATGATGATCTGTGAGTGAGTCTGTTATTAGATTGGTTAAATTAAAGATGCACCTCCATGTACCTATGACCCTCATGATACCTGATATCTGTTGACTAATGGTCCAAAAATTAGGTTACTGTTAACAAGAGTCTAACAACAGTTAGATGTAATAAATAAAAGCTACACAAATTTTTTATATATATATATATATATATAGTCTTTGAAGCAATGAATGAAATACTTAAATACTTTTATTAAAAAGTAATATAAACATTCAAAAATGTTATATAGCTTGATTCAGCTTTGCCATCACAGGGATAAATTACATTTCAAAATACATTAAAATACAAAACAGTTATTAAGAAATCTAACCAATTCTGAACTTTTGAGCAGTAGTGTATATATTATTAATTAAAAATAAATAAATAAATAT
>JAFVLL020005143.1:0-39389 GCA_021397915.2 Tor tambroides | reverse complement strand
GACAGACAGACAGACAGAGATGGGACGGACAGACGGAGGGGACAGAGACGGACGGACGGACGGGACAGACAGACAGACAGATAGATAGATTAACAGACAGATAGACGGACGGACGGACGGGACAGACAGACAGACAGTTAGATTAACAGACAGATAGACGGACGGACGGGACGGACGGGACAGACAGACAGACGGGACGGACGGATGGAGGGGACAGACAGACAGACAGACAGACAGACAGACAGACAGATAGATAGATAGATAGATTAACAGACAGGCAGATAGATAGATAGATAGATAGACAGACAGACAGACAGACAGACAGACGGACAGATGCTTCATCATCAAAGCCATTCTGAATAAGTCTATGTAGTGAGTTTGAAATCATTTTGTAAATGAGTGGCAAGGATGATGCAAAAAACTGCAATTGTGATTTTGTGAGCATCAGTTTCCGTAGCTACAACAATAATTCTTCCCAAGAGACGTTCTGTGCTTCCTCTTCCCTGTGACATCACTTCCTCTTCCAGTGAACTTCCGATGAGGCTCATTCATACAACACAATGTTCTAACAGCTTGATTGTTTGTGTGTGTTTGTTATATAATATTTGTATATATTTGTGTGTCTACTCCTCTTTTGTTGCTGTTTAACCATCTTTTTTCCCACGCTGTTTTTCCAGGTCATCTCTGACATGTCCTCATTGTCTTAAGCAGAGCAACACGTTTGATCCTTTTCTGTGCATTTCCCTCCCTATTCCTCTAAGACAGACGAGGTGAGTACAATTGTACCAAACTGAAGCCTTTTGAAATCGTTGATTCATGCAAAAATGTAATTGTTTTTCTTGCTGTGGTTGTATTCTAACATTTTTGCTGCTCTGTACTCAAAAACAATGAAGCATTCAAACCAACAGCAGCTGATGGATTGCCAGGGAAATCCTTTCTTTTTTTTTCTTTTTTTTGGAGGAAATGAACACCCTCACATTCACAAATGCACAACTATTGTCCCACACATGCTATAATGTATAATGTTTCTGTATATACATGTTTATATAAAACATCTTTGCAATGATATGATAATACTGGTTTTACTGGTTATGAGGGATGAAACCGGTATGAAATTTTATACTGGTTTAAAGGAAGTTTGAAACTTGTTTGACAAAAACAGTTCTTATATCAATATCCTAAATACAATAGGCTTAAATAATAAAGGGCACCTAAAGCGCATCTTATATGGCGATATAAACCTAAACATTTACCCAAAATCAGAATAGTTAACCCAAAATTAAATTTCGTCATAATTTACTTGTTTTTCTAATGACTTCATTTATTCAACACCAAAGATTTTGCAGAAAATATGAGCTGCTCTCTTCCTTACAGTAGAAGTAGATGCAAACCAGGGTTTGTCAAGCTCCAAAAACACTGTAAATCATCTTAAAATAGTTAATAAGGCTTATGCACTACTGTCCATATGATAACTTTGTGTGAGGAACAGAATGAAACTGAAGTCGTCTTCAATGAATATTAGCTTCAGTTTGAACATTCTGATATATTTTTCTCTTTTTGTGTTCCAAGAAATAAAGGGAGTCTCATACAGGTTTCATAATGACACGATCTTCATTTCTGGTTGAACTATTACTTTAGGGCAGAACACATGACCAGTTGAAAGGAAAGTAAACTGTTTGAGGTGTGGCAATTTTTACGTGACCGATTGCCTTATTACTTCCAGCAATTCATTCAGCGTTGACCTCAATGCCACCCTTAATCACAGTAGGCGTTTTCAGGCTTTAGGTCATATATCAGCAAGGTTGAAATAGTGGAGGAAAACTAGATGACAGTATAAATAATGGTACAAGAAATTAAGATATTAGTACTCTTATTCAGCAAAAAGCCTTTAATTAATCAAAAGTGGCAGGAAAGACATTTATATTGTTACAAATGATTTTTCTTTTGAGTCATGAGTCAAATGGTTCTTTTGAGTCATGAAAAAAGTACATGTTTTCAACATTGATAATAATAAGAAATGTTTCTTCAGCAGCAAATCAGCATATTCAAATGATTTCCGAAGGATCATGTGACACACTGAAGACGGGAGTGATGATGCTGAAAATTCAGCTTTGCATCACAGCAACAACATATAGAAATAGAAATCAGTTAGAAAGCAGTATAATGTCAATGTCAATTTTATTTCTATAGCACAGCTAAACACAACAGCAGTTGACCAGAGTGCTTTACACCAATGTACACCAATACAAAAAACAGTAGAAATATCAAATTTTAAGAGATGTATTTAAAAAAATTGTACAGACCCCAAACTTTTGAATGGTAGTGTATTGTATGGTCAGAATACACAGATACGTACTGTAACTAAGGGTGCATTCACACCAGAAAAGTCTACTAGTTCACTTGCTTTAGTCCGGACCAAATACAATGTTGATTTTTTTGTTTGTTTGTTTGTTTGGTGCGGTTCGCTTTCACACTGCCCTTTTTGCAAGTGAACCAGAAACTGTAAACAAAACCACACGTGTGCTTAAGGTCATCCATTCATCGGTTCATCCATTCAACCATACCAGAGTTCGTTTGGAAGCAGACCGAGACCACCTCTTCAGCTGGGTCTCGGTACGGTTGTTTGGTGCGCACCCGAGTGCGACTGCTGTATTCACACCTGCCGAAAAGATCCGCACCAAGAGGGGAAACGAAGTTGAGTTCCATTCAATCGAACCAAACAAGACAGGTGTGAATACACCCTTAGTGACCAAACAGATTCATTCATAAGCCACACCGACCTGCTTAAGCCACACCCACTCACTTTTGTAGCCCTTTACAGAGATTTCAAGATGAGATTTCAAGACGCCCTTTATTGCAATCAGTAATATTTTAAATCTAAAAGCTGCTTTTAGATCATAAAGGATGCATTTTCATCTCTCTCTGCAGACCAGTGTGTGTGACTTTGGTGTTTAGCAGTAAAGGGCAGCGGTATCTGAGAGTGGGGCTCGCTGTGCCTCTCTTCGGCTCTTTGGCGTGTCTGCGCCGGATGGTGGCAGATGAGGGCAAGATCTCTCCTGATCAGGTGACAGGTGCACACAGCATCACACAGACAGACCTCATGCTTGCACACAATATATCACCTGACCAAATCTCCTGCATTGCTACAGTGATCGTGTCAGATGGTAATACTGTGGGACTTTGATATATGCCATGATACTGAAATATTATCATAATCATATGCTATGGTTTTTGCATGGTATGTGGAAGAATCAGAAAATGTAACAGATATTATTGGTATCACCGGTAATAAATGTGAATTGATTGATAAGATGTGTTTCAAATATCAAAATGTAGTTTTATCTCTATCTTTAATAATAGCTGCAATAATTAAGTGATTTTATTCCGTTTATAATTCTCTGTTCTTCTAGGTAATATTGACAGAGATCTACACAACAGGTTTCCAGCGCTCGTTCTTTGATGACGACGACTTGACCAGCATAGCAGAGAGTGACATCATCTATGCCTTCCAAGCTCCGCCCCTTTACATCAGGGGTGGATCTGCACGAATCTCAGGTACATGTAGCCAGCTGTAGAGGATGTTTTTCAGGATGATAGGCACCTTTTAGGGGGGGTTTAATATCAACCCTATCCAAATATAAGACTGAAATTGGGGGTATAGATTTAGAATGGATTAAATCACTGTATACAGAAAGTTCCTCAGTGATTTTATTTTTGGTCCAGTATGCCCTGATGGTCGGCTTGAACACAGGCCATGATTTCTGAAGTGTGGCCAAGTCTGTGTTCACTAGGGTTGGGCCAAATTCATACCAGCCATACTTTTTCAGTTCATAACAATGTGAAATGTCATTGATGATAATGTGTCTTGAGCAGCACATTACAATGTTGAAAACAGATGTGCTGCCTAATATTGCTGTAGAGACTTGGCATCACAAGATAGGAAGAGAAATCTTACAGAGTTACAAATATATGTAACAAAATTCTACACAATCATGCAAATGTTTTGCAACATGGTATGGTTATTTAAATAAATAGTTTTGACTAATGATTTTTTATCTTCTAAATATTTTTCTATTATTTTTGTATTTTTTAAAATTGTAATAGATTTCTGATTAAACATATTTTTCTTAACTCAAAACAATCAACACTGACATAAAAAATGTAAATTTTACTATATAGTGTCATAAAATGCCCAACACATTTTTCAATATAACTACAAAAACAGAATTTGGGCAAAATTAGAGCATCAAATTTGAATTATGCATTTTGCTTCCTTTATTCTGAAGTTCCTTAAAGGGATAGTTCACCCAAAAATGAAAATTCTGTCATCATTTACTCACCCTCAAGTTGCTCCAAACCTGTATGAGTTTCTTTCTTCACAAAAGAAGATATGTTGAAGAATGTTAGTAACCAAACAGCTGATGCAGTCAAAGTAGCCATTGACTTCCATAGAATTTTGTTTTTTCATTATATGAAAGTCAATAGCTACCGTCAACTTTTTGGTTGCCAATATGGTTACCAGCATAATGACACAATTTTCATTTTTGGGTAAACTATCCCTTTAATTCTGAATGAAGCACAACAACTCTGAAGTTCACAATACAGTCAGCACTACAGCTCTGATAACACACTCTTTAATTGAAGAAATACTTCTTCAATTAAAGGAATATCGACTAGAAATACATGTAGGGCTGCAACAAATGATTATTTTGATAATTGGTTTATCTAATGATTATTACAATGATTAATTGACTATTATGATTAATCATCAATTATGGTCAGTTAATCATCAATTATTTCGTTTGCACTCCGACATGCTCTCATAAGCACTGTGTGTGTGTCGTCTTCCATTGGATTACATACGGGAGGGCTGAATTACAGTCTCCACAGTGGAGGTCTGTGGAGAGGAGAGGTGTTTAATTAACAATCTCACAGCGTTACTTTTGAGTGATAACCTCAAACGGGTTCAGTGGGGTTCATCAAGTGACAGGAAAGAAGACAGACTGCATGAGCATAGCCACTTAAAGTCAGCACAGGTCACACCTTCCCATTCTTCATTTTGAAAACCGGATATGAAAAGACCTTGAGACTGAATGCTGGGAAGCACAGCTGTCCTGATGTTCAGCCATAAAAACGTCCCTTCTTGATTAAAAAGCCAGCTAGTCCTCCATCTGTCCCTGATGGCACATGTGACCTTCCAGTTGTAATGTGTTCATAACCTGTAACGGTCTTGCTGATCGTCATCGTCAAGCTGATTTGCCATTAAACTTGAAGTCATAGGCCAGTGTTTATGCAAATGAGAGTGAATGATTGAAAGGGGCTTTGTCAGATAGTAGCTAGACAGACTATTCCATGCATCATGGTACTGACATGGTACATATCCAACAATATGGTACACAAATGCATGGTAGTTTTGGGTACTTTTTGTTAGTAGATGTTTTGGTTTAATAGTGATTTTAATTTAAATTATTAAAGCTGTAAAGTGTTAAAATGCTAAATTAATGAGGTTAATGAACTGTCTCAATTTAATGTGCCGAGAAAACTTTAAGTATAAGTAAACTCTCCTGAAAAGCATCATTACTATGCCTCTTTTTGCACATCCAGACCAGCCTGACACAACGACATTGGCTCAACCAATAGCAATAGAGTCTGAGGCGGGAATCTTTTAAACCATTTCAAAGTCATTTCAAAGTTCCAGTTGTGTGTGTTGATGTTCAAAGTGCAGAAATAACACCCTTGCTGTCACCTTGAAGATACGAGGCTCTTCTGTCCCTGATAAATTCAACGGGGTGACTTTTGGAAAAGAAATTATATACCAGTCTTTGGCCTTTTTTTGGGTAGTTTGTTCTGGGTACTTAATTAATGGCTGCTGCCCAGTCGTACTTTATTTGGAAGAAAACATCTGAAAGCTTGACATCCATTTAGTATGTATGTGTATGCGTGTGAAGGCTGGCGTCAGATCATACACCCCACTGTGTTCAGTCTGCTGTCTGCTGTGCTCTATTTGCATGTCTCCATCTGTCTCTCTCTCTCTCTCTCTCTCTCTCTGTCACTCTCTTGCTCTCTTTATCCGTGTGTATGTCACCTTGTTTTGCCATACAATAAAATTTGACATTATTCGAATATATGGAGACACAGACAATAAATCTCCCTGCAGATTATGCGTGTTAGGGGGTGACCTCTACCTCTCCTTGGTTCTCTCTCTCATCCCAGGGTTGCACCACAGTCTTCCGTCCTCTCCGTACACCTCGTCTGGACCAGAGGGTTACAGACTGGCTGCGTCCGGAGCACTGTCCTCCGAGTTCCTGAACCAGGCCGATGGGATGGTGAAGATCTTGCTGCTGGTGTGTAATGCAGCCGGAGCAGGACAGCAGGCAGTGAGGTACCCTTAAAAATAATGACTTTTTTGACTAGTAACCAAACAGCTGTATGTTTGAACCTCATTTAGGGGTCTTCAGAGTTAAAGGGTTACTCCACCCCAAAATGAAAATTTTGTCATTAATCACTTACCCCCATGCCGTTCCAAAGCCGTAAAAGCTTTGTTCGTCTTCGAAACACAATTTCAGATATTTTAGATGAAAACCGGGAGGCTTGTGACTGTCCCATTGACTGCCAAGTAAATGACACTGTCGAGGTCCAGAAAAGTATGAAAGACATTGTCAGAATAGTCCATCTGCCATCAGTGAATGAATCTGAATTTAATGAAGCGACGAGAACACTTTTTCTGCGCAAAAAAAACAAAAACAATGACTTAATTCAACAATTTGTCTCCTCTGGTTCAGCATTTTAGAGAATATCCATTGGACCCAAGAAGCGTACTCTGTTCTATGTCAGCCGTACCACACGGATGCGCTGTTTTCATTCAAATCAAAGTGTAAACAAACATAGAAGACGTATTCATGTTGTGCGGTTGACACAGAACAGCGTATGCAGTTTGCATTCAGTGGATATTCTCCAAAATGGCGCTACGCTGAACCAGAGGAGACGAATTGTTGAATAAAGTCGTTGTTTTGTTTTCTTTCTGCAGAAAAAGTATTCTCGTCGCTTCATTAAATTCAGATTGAACCACTGATGGCAGATGGACTATTCTGACGATGCTTTTTATACTTTTCTCTGCTTTGACAGTGTTATTTACTTGGCAGTCAATGGGACAGTCACAAACCTCCCGGTTTTCATCCAAAATATCTTAAATTGTGTTTCGAAGACAAACAAAGCTTTTACGGGTTTGGAACGACATTTTCATTTCAATGAAAAAAAAATCATTTAAACTTGGACAATGTTTTGCCATGTCAAATTTATTCATATTTGCCAAGTTTATTCTGACTAAAATGGCAACTAATTTTAGTCAAAAAAATATAATTTTAGTTGACAAGAACATGAAAATTTAAACCAAATACTTGAAGTTTTTATCTATTAATTTAAACATGTATCAACTCCGGAAATAAAATTATAGTGACACTATTGCAATACAATGTTGTGAAATATTTATGTTTTAGTTTTTAGTTATTTGTGCGTTTCAGTATGTTGTTAAAAAAAAAAAAACATTCACAACTCTTTCTGACTAGGTTGTAGTTTAGTTGAAGTTCACTTGTGCTTTTTTGTAATTTTGTGCAGATGTAAGATGTATTATTACGTTTATGTTGTGTATAAAGTTCAGTTCACCGGCGTTTAAGCGAGTTTGTTGCCGGCTTTATTATCTCTGGCTGGGTTATTTGAAAATTTTCTAAAATTTTCTACTTGATAAACATGTTCACACAGTTAATTGTTTGACAGCACTAGTTTTTTTTACAAGAGTCTTATGCTCACCAAGGCTGCATTTATTTGATCAAACATACAGTAAAAACAGTAATATTGTGAAATGTTAATACAATGTAAAAATAACTGTTTTCTATTTCAATATATATTTAAATATAATTTATTCCTGTGATGTAAAGCTGAATTTTCAGCATCATTGCTCCAGTCTTCAGTGTCACATGATCCTTCAGAAATCATTCTAATATGCTGATTTGAAGTTCAAGAACATTTATTATTATTATTATTATTATTATTATCAATATCAATGTCAAAAACAGTTGTGCTGCTTAATATTTTTGTGGAAACTGTCATGCATTTTTTAATCAGGATATTTTGAAAAACAAAGTAAAAAAAAAAATGAATTATTTGAAATACATTTTTATAACATTATTAAAGTATGTACTGTCAGTTTTGATCATTTTAATGCATCCTTGCTGAATAAACAGGAAAAAACAGGAGAAAAAAACCTGACTAGATTAACACTAGTATATGGAGATTATCCAATCATAAGTTTATTTACAAAAAAAAATTCTTAAAGGTTTAATTCCAAGGGTCACGGAGGGTGAAAATGGTCTGAACTAGCATTATAAGTGGATTTCAGAGGACAAAACATGCCACTTTATGCCATGTAAAGCTGGCAAATATCAATCATGACAACTTTGCCTCACCTTTTCTCTTTTGCTCTAAAAGCTTCTCACAGATTCTTTGACGTTTGTCACGTCAGAGCGATCCTGCAGACACACAGTGACAGTGACAGTCGCCCAGAGATCAATACTCTCTTAAGTGTGAATGCCTCCAGAAATCTAATTTTGTTCCATGGCCTTTGGTAATGTGAGATTCTCCCTCACTTTAATGGAAGTGAAAGAGAGAAGGAGAGAGATTGAAGCTCAAAACATACGTTCATCTCTTACAGATGAGCTGGCTAGAGTACATGTCATTTTGAAAGCAGTGATATTTTGATTGATTTTCCCCAGATAATGATAAAAATGATATTCTCATCACAGAGTTAGAGTGTGGAAAGGACTAGATTTGATATACAGCTGTAGTCATGAGTTCATTAACTGGGAATGTTTGAATATAGAAACTTACACTGAAACTAGGCAGATGTCATAATAAAAGCATAACCATATCTTAAACATTGGGGGAGGGGGCAAAAGAGATTTAAGGGAATAACTAAATTAGATTAATTAAAATTAAAATAAATAAAAATAGTAAAAGAACTACAATTTATTGTAATGCATTTGAACTATTTGCAGATAATATTTTAATTTTAAAATATGCACACATTACTCTTAATCGTATGCCTAACATGTCGGAAATATTTCTGTTAATGTTTCTTGTCTCGCCACATACATAAAATAGTTACAAAAAACATTACAGTGGTGTGAAAAAGTTTTTGCCCCATTCCTGTTTTTTTTTTATTATTTTTTTTGCATATTTGTCACACTTGAATGATTCAGATCATCAAACAAATTTTAATATTACACAAAGATAACCAGAGTAAATACAAAATGCAGTTTTGAAATAATGATTTCATTCATTAAGGGAAAAAAGCTGTCCAAACCTGCCTGGCCCTACGTGAAAAAGTAATTGCCCCCTAAATCTAATAACTGGTTATGCCACCCTTTGCAGCAAAAACTGCAATCAAGCATTTGTGATAACTGGCAATGAGTCTTTCACATTGCTGTGGACATTCAGAGGTGGACTTGCTGGTATGTTTGGGATCATTGTCCTGCTGCATAACCCAAGTGTGCTTGAGCTTGAGGTCACAAACTGACAGCCGGATATTCTCCTTCAGGATTTTCTGATAGAGAGCAGAATTCATGGTTCCATCAATTATGGCAGGTCATCCAGGTCCTGAAGCTGCAAAGCAGCCCCAAATGATCACACTACCACCACCATGTTTGACTGTTGGTATGATGTTCTTTTTATGAAAGGCTGTGTTGGTTCTTTGCCACATGTAACGGGACACACACCTTCCAAAAAGTTCAACTTTTGTTGCATCAGTCCACAGAATATTTGACCAAAAGTCTTGGGGATAATCAAGATATTTTTTGGCAAATATGAAACGAGCCTTTGTGTTCTTTCTGGTCAGCAGTGGCTTTTGCCTTGGAACTCTCCCAGGGATGCCGTTTTTGTCCAGTCTCTTTCTTATTGTTGAATTATGAACACTGACCTTAATTGAGGCAAGTGAGGCCTGCAGTTCTTTAGATGTTGTTCTGGGTTCTTTTATGACTTCCTGGATGAGTCGTCGTTGCACTCTTGGAGTAATTTTGGTAAGCCGGCCACTCCTGGGAAGGTTCACCACTGTTCCAAGTTTTCTCCATTTGTGGATAATGGCTCTGACCGTGGTTTGCTGGAGTCCCAAAGCCTTAGAAATGGCTTTATAACCCTTTCCAGACTGATACATGTCAACTATTTTGTTTGTCATCTGTTCTTGAATTTCTTTAGATCGCGGCATGATGTGTTGCTCTTTAAGCGTGCTTCACTTTGTCAGACAGGCTTTATTTAAGTGATTTCTTGATTCAACAGGTCTGGCAGTAATCAGGCCTGGGTTTGGGTAGTGAAATTTAACTCCGCTTTCAAAAATAATGTGATTAATCACAGTTCTTTCATGATTTAACAGGAGGGGGCAATTAATTTTTCGTGTAGGGCCAGACAGGTTTGGACAGCTTTTTTCCCTTAATAAATGAAATCATCAATTGAAAACTGCATTTTGTATTTACTTGCATTATCTTTGTGTAATATTAAAATTTGTTTGATGATCTGAATCTTTTAAGCGTGACAAATATGCAAAAAATAAAAAAAAAACAGGAAGGGGGCAAAAACCTTTTCACGGCACTGTATATGAATCACGTAAATGATGAAGGGTATTTTCAATTAGAAATGGTGTCATGGCGATTAGCTGCAATAAAATAAGTTAAACTGAAAAACAAAACACAAAAACTAACTAAATACAAATAAAAATTACAAAAGCACATAATTACTGCAACTGAAATTAAAATGAAAACTGAAAATATAAAAAAATATATATTAAATATAAAACAAATTCAAAAAAATGATTAAATATAATAGTATATAAATAATATTAAAAATTACAACAAAAAAAAGTTTTGAAAGTATTAAGATCATTAAGATGAATAAACTATTTTCTTATCAATGCAATTTATAGTCGGGCACTTGTATAGACAGGAAGCACTGTAGAGTTCACATTAAAAAAAAAAAAAGAATTGCAGGCTCCCTATGGAGTTTTCTACCCCGAAGGACTTTGCTGTCATTTTAAGATCATCACAGGAGCAGGTATATTGCAGGAGAACATCTTTTGATGTTCAGAGCTTGCAACATCAAACATAGTGGAAAAGTTCAGAAAGTCAGCAAAGTGTTTCTCAATTGTGTCCACACTGATTTTAGTTTGCTGCAAGTTCCTGGTTGTAGGCATATAGTAGCAATTTCAGCATGTCCATTTTTAAACTCAACACAAAATCAAAAGTTATCCTATTAAACTGATTGAATACATTTTCCTGGTTTTATTGTGCATGACTTTTCAGTGTATGTTATTCCAAAGAATATTAAAAAAACATTTGTCCTTGTAATATTTATGTAATATGTGATACATTTTTCCCCTACTTCCATTTCTGACTTAACTTAGGCCAAAAGGGGTTAAATAATGTTCACCAAGAGCAAAATAGCTATTTAGACATTGTTTTGGGCCATTAAAATCTTGCCTATAATGCAGTAATTTCATAACAATTACCATATAATAGTGATAGATTTGAAAATAGTGATAGATTTGAAAAAGAACCATTCATTTGAGACCAGATGCTCTCAAGGGTGAATTTGACCTCTCAAAACTGTCCTCCCCACCTAATTGAAGTGAAATGGTTTTCAAATGCTGTTTTATTATTACTTCTATCTATTTTTGATGTTCAAGATGTGTTTAAACTGTGTGGCGTCAAGCATAGTGGACGGATAGTTAGATAGATGGACAGACAGACACTTTATTGCTGTATATTTTGGTGAAAATCTCCTGTGTTGTTGCCCGGGGCGAGCTGTGACGTTAACAGCATCAAAACATGTTTGTTCAGATCTCAGTTCTGTCTCTGCCTCCTGTCAGGGAAAACTCCACCGTTGTTTTTGGCTGAGGCGAAACCCCAACACAATTACGTGTTTATCACTTTCTGAAAGGCTTGCTTTCCCTCAGCTCACTTTTGTTTGTTTTGTCTCCTGTATTCATGCTGTACGGGTCCTGTAGCAGAAATCTGGCTAGAAACTTAATCACTAGCCTCGTGCTGCAAAAAAAAACAAACAAAAAACACTACACTTAAAAAGGGTGGGGTGGATTTCAAGGGCACTGCTGAGGACACTGGAACATAATGTCCAAACACAGGCAGTAATTTATCTGACAATCATGCACATCAAAATGGGACCCAATGTTTACATAGAAATCTCATGTGATTTCAGGTATAGTGACTAAGATGTTTGCAGTAGTGTATCTTTAACCTTTTTAGGCCATGGAAAATAGAGATTGTGTAAGAGCCCCTGTTACGTATTATATAAAACTGATTGTTGTTTTTTTAAATCTTGTCAATAATAACATGAGTTCCATTACATGTATCTGCATACTTTGATGCTAGCATTGCAGAGCTGTTAGTTTTAATGTGGGATGGACAATGAAACATTTAGCTGAACTTTAGCTTTTTTTTTACGTTGATTGAGGTTAACTCAGTACAGGGTTATTATAGTTAACTAAAACGGGAATATTAAAGTACAAAAAAATGAATGAATATATGTTAACTGAAAAAAAACTTTTTTTAGGCAACATATCTGATTTGTATTTAGTTTAACTTGATGTACTAAAAAATAAAATAAAAACTGTATAGTCATTTTGAAAAACAAAACTAATGAAAATGACAAACTTTTTAAATAATGAATTTTAATTAAAAATGAAAATATAGAAATAATAAAAATACAAAAATAAAAACTTCAAAATATTGATTAAAACTATGATAGAAAACTATAAGAGAATCTCAGTGATACTAAAATAATATTTATTAAATTAGTTTTAGGTCAACATGTGTTCAATAAACGGTATAGTTTTTTCTTAGGCAATAATGGAAATGGCTTTTTGTCATCAAAATTTTAAGGTATGTGTCTATATGTGACCCTGGACCACAAAACCAGTCATAAGGGTAACTTTTTTTTTTTTTTTTAATTGAATAAATAAGCTTTCCATTGATGTATGAAGTTGTTATGATAGGACAATATTTGGCCGAGATGCAGCTTTTTGAAAATCTGGAATCTGAGGGTGCAAAAAAATCTAAATATTGAGAAAATCGCCTTTAAAGTTGTCCAAATGAAGTCCTTAGCAATGCATATTACTAATCAAAAATTAAGTTTTGATATATTTATGGTAGGAAATTTACAAAATATCTTACTTAGTATTAATACTTAATATCCTAATGATTTTTTGGCATATTAGAAAAATCAATAATTTTGACCCATACAATGTATTGTATTTATTTATGGCTATTGCTACAAATATACCCGTGCTACTTATGACTGGTTTTGTGGTCCAGGGTCATATATAGAAATTTGGCTGTCCAAAAAAAACAAAAAAAAAAAATAGTGACAACTAGCCCCAGTCTCCTCTGTATCACATGCATGTATTTAAATAATAATAAAGTTTATTTTATGTAGCACATTTAAAAGGACCTCTCAAGGTGCTTAATATAAATGTTGAAACACAATGCATAAAACAAAATAAAAACATGCAAAAAAAAAAGATAAATAAATCATCATAAAAAGCTATCCTAAAGAAATATGTTTCAACTTAAAGACTGTTTCTACCAGTGTATCTTTTAGACAAACATATTTAAAATGAGCATGTTAACTAAAATATTGTCATTCATATCTTGTGAAGTTGATGAATGTGTTACTGTGTTAACTAAGTAATTGCGTCTGTTTGACTGTATAAACACACATTCTAGGGCAGTCATGGCCTAATGGATAGATAGTTGGACTTGTAACCCGAAGGTCGTGGGTTCAAGTCTCAGGTCTGGCAGGGATTGTAGGTGGGGGGAGTGAATAACCAGCACTCTCTCCACCCTCAATACCACGACTGAGGTGAGACCCTTGAGCAAGGCACTGAACCCCCAACTGTTCCCCGGGCGCCACAGCATTGGCTGCCCTCTGCTCCGGGTGTATGTTCACTACTGTGTGCATGCACTTGGATGGGTTAAATGCAGAGGACAAATTCCGAGTATGGGTCACCACACTTGGCCACACACCACTTCCCTTTCCCCTTTAATCTGATGTCTGTTTCCCTGCAGATTCGGTCCTCCATTTCTGATGAGAGAGGACAGGTCAGTGTCATGGGACC
Organism: Tor tambroides; assembly: GCA_021397915.2. Lineage (NCBI taxonomy): Eukaryota > Metazoa > Chordata > Actinopteri > Cypriniformes > Cyprinidae > Tor > Tor tambroides. Next base: position 25,216 of record JAFVLL020005143.1, on the reverse strand, counting down.
AGCTTCAGCAGAGCATCCTCAGTAAACTCTACTATCTAATGATCAATGGATCACAAGCACACGTAAGATCAACTGCCTATACTCATGTAGCTGATCTGAGCTGTAGATACAAGAAAATACAAAACCTGTGAAAACTTTCAACAGCCAGCACCACTAAAACCATCACAATTCAAGATCTTAAGGTTTCAAAGTAAAGTCTCTCGCAAGATTCCGTCACTTCCTCTAAAACATTTTCCTCCTTCCTCTTACATTCTTGTGGTCATTCCTGTTGCCTTTCCACAGTTGACTGGTTCCCCCTGCTGGGTGTTTTCAGACACACCAGCCAGAATAAAACAGTGTCTGTGCACATTCAGGGCCTTTCAGTAGGCGTCTATGGACCCCTGTGGGTCCAAGAAGGTACTACAGGGGGTCAGCGATCAGATATTCATTCAGACAAAAGATTTCAAATAAATCTTTTGAACTGCTTATTCATCAGAGTTTCATGGTTTCCACAAAAATATTAAACAGCATGACTGTTTTCAACATTGATAATTATGAAATGTTATCTGTTATTTCTGAAGGATCATGTGACACTGAAGACTGGAGTAATGATGCTGAAAATTCAGCTTTAATATCACAGGAATAAATTATATTTTGAAATATATTTTAATGGAAGACAGATTTTTAAATAGTAAAAACATTTCACAATATTACTGTTTTATTTGCAGTAAAATTCTTATATAGCATAAGAGACTTACTTCAAAACATTAAAAAAAAGGATACACACAAACAAACATTTATATATATATAGCCATTATTTAGCTTTATATTAGTGGTGTTTGCTAAGGTAAGCATCACTATTATTATTTTATTGTTGCTTAGTTTTAAATATGTCATTTTTCATATAATCTGACTTCACTTCTCTGTCTTGATGTTTATAACTAGTTCACAATATCACAATGCCAGTATTGAAGCATTAGTGTAATTGCACCTTCATGGCATGAATCAAAAGCAGCTGCTCAATGTTTTATGCCTCTTTGGCCTTTTTTTTCTAATGTCTCTATCTTTTTCATTAGAATTTCAGGGTGTTGTTCAAGATTCGTGTTGTCGGGGGATCTGCAGCTTATAGCTACTTAAATCCTCTAGATGGACGGCCGCTTTATCACCCTGCTGTGGACAGGTAATATTGTGTGTGTGTGTGTGTGTGTGTGTGTGTGTGTGTGTGTGTTCATACAGACATGGATCAGAACGGAATATAAATTGCATCTTTCTCAGAGGTGCCAGTAACAGCAATCCAGTTCAGAAGATGTTTTTTAACAAAAGAGGCTCTAAAATAAACAGTTCATATTTTTATATCACATTAAACAAACATTCAGTTTAACTTTATTCATTATTCATAGCACCACTTAATAATGCATACTGTATTTACAGGTAGAGGCATCAGGGAAGCTACTGAATTTATGATCAATTTTTTTTATCCTAAACATCAAAAGAAACCTCTGAGCTGCCGCCAACGTTTATCACCCTCATAAATTTCTACAGCCCTCGAGGAGCGTTTTAAATCACACATGGTTAAATGATGTCCTCAGCCCTCCAAACCGTCAAATATTGTCAGCTGTGTCTTCAAAGATGACATTAATCTCATAATCATCTTAACATCGTCTTGCACATCTTCCTGCTGACATTTACTTCGTGATTCTCTTGTTCGTATTCTAGATGTGCTGCAGTTACAGGTTGTTCAGGATTGGAGAGAATTATCCTTAAGTTTTAATATGTCATTGTAAATTTCAATAGCAATAGTAGTAGGTTTGTACTTAGCAAACACCACTGTTGTGAGATTATTAAGGCAGCTCATTACACGGCTCTCTGGAATACTCGATTCTGATTGGTCAGTCGCAACATTCCAAGATGTGTTGTCTTATTATATGTGTTATTAACACACTGTTTATCCAGGTATTTAAGGCCAACACTTCTTTAACATCTCTCATTTCACATCGCTGCGTTTTCTAACACAACTGCTGTCCTGTGCCTCAGTTATCGACTGTATTTACTGTAAAATGAAACTGGACGACTTCAGTATTAAAGGAATAGTTCATCCAAAAATGAAAATTCTGTCATTAATTACTAAGGGTGGGAATCTTTCGGTACCTCAAAATTCGATTCATATCGATTAGGGCTGCACAATTAATCGAAATTAAATCACAAAGGCGATAAATCGCGATTAGACAGAAGCTGCGATTGTCATGCGTATCTCTCAGTGAAGCATGGTTCTGTGATCAGTAGTAAATCTCCATCCGAAGGCCAGAGGGCGCTCTCACACAGAAAATCCAAATACGCCCCGCAGAAAAAACCCCAGGAAATTCCGCTGCAGCTGAATAAACAGAAGATTTAAGTGCTTTCATTGATTCAATAAACACACGACTACAACAATATATGGTTTGTCTTATTATAATTTTTATTATAATAAAGTATATAATAATCCAATGCTAATCGACATAGCCTTTATCACTGCTTAGAATACTATGAAATATTGCGTGCCTTAATTATTCTGTGTGAGAAGCCACATCATCTCACTGAAGGGTTTATTTCAAACACTCGACTGACGTTATAAAGTGAGTTTGAAGTAAAAACATGGTATTAAATGTCATGTTTTCACATGCTTTCAGAAGGAGCAGCATTTACTAACACAGAGCCATAGTTCACTAAAACTTTCATAATCACAGAACGATATCTTCGATTTCATTATCACGCAATTATATCGTCTGCGATTATGAATGAGATTTTGCGTAGCTTCTCAGTGAACTACGGCTCTGTGTAGTAAACGCTGCTCCATCTGAAAGCAGGTGATGGAGATTTACTACTAATCACAGAACCGGCTTGATGACTATCGCATTCGATTAATCCTTCTTGGTGTCACGATTCAGTTAAAAATCGATTCACAATTTTTCGATTTTTAATCACGTTTCACGATTTTTCATAATTTTTGTGAACACTGGACGTCAAACGCACCAGTATTCTGAAACAAAAACACACCAGTCTATAACATTAACACCAGTCTATAACAAAGTAGTCCTGACTCTTCAAATAGTTTACTCTTCCCATTAGGGATGTGCCCGAATCCGAATACTGTGTTCGGAAAGGAAATGCGTTTACTACGGAACCCCTAAGGGGAATAAATATGAGATGGGAGGAAAAAAAATATTTTAATGCTTTCTCTCGCAATTATATTGTTGGGTAATTATACTGTATATAAATTGTGGGCATCAGGGAGACGTCATTAATATGTGGGGCATTGAAATCGCTTTTGAATGCGCGCTTGCTTTACTTTCATTTTCGAGATTCGCGGGTTTGGAACGACATGAGGCTGAGCAATTAATGACAGAATTTTCATTTTTGGGTGAACTATCCCTTTAAAAGTCTTGTTGCCAGACAACAAGAGTTACATTACAGTTTTGTACACTAATGCATTTACGATAATAAACAGGTAAAATGAAGCAAAAGAAGTAAAAAGGTAAAAGAAGTTTCTTCTCAAATAATATTTCATGTCCTCCTCATTATTTCTGTGGTTAGAAGCTGTTTAATTAGTAATAGGATTGTCTGTCTTCTCTGAACTTCATTTATGCAAAGCCGTTTGCTAGGAACTGTTATTCTTTGCAGAAGCTTTGTGTTTACAGAGCTAATTAAATATATTAACTCAAATCAATATTTTGTGTCTAATTATTTACTTATGTGGCAAGAAGCCAGCCATACATCCAGGCAGTTATTGTAACAGAATACAAACTCAAATCAAATATGAAATCAAATATTATTCAGTCAGGGTCATGCAGTGGCTTTGTCACTTTTACTGAGAATATAGGTATTGAGTATTTTGTAAAACCTCTAAGTGTGTGTGTGTGTGTATTTTTGTGTGTGTATTTGTGTATGTATGAGAAGCTCTTTTAACACAATCCCTTTGGCTTGGTCTTGATCTCCTCAGAGCTCTAAAGCTGTGCAGCTCAGGTGGACCGCCGCATGTGAAGCTCATTGTTGAGTGGGAGCACAGAATCAAAGACTGGTAATGCAATCTTTCGCTTCCTTTTGAGTACGTGTGAAAATACAGAACATTCTGTTTGCACTTGGTTTCAAAGCACGTCAAGCCAACAAAACACGCATGACAGTCCAGTGACCTGGTGTTACTGTGTGTCTGTGTGCAGCCTGTTTGGTAACATCCAAGAGGAGGTGGTGAAGGACTCGGAAAGTGTTCGTGCTCAACAACAACACCACGTTCAACAGCACAGCTGCACCCTGGATGAATGCTTTGAGCTCTACACCAAAGAAGAACAAGTAACTCACACAAAAACACATATCGTGCTGAATATTAGCAGCTGAATGCCACGGAAAATCACAGCCCAGTTTAAAGGCAGCGTGAGTGCAAGGGCGATATTGCTTTTATATACTGGTATACAATAAAAAATACCTACGAACAGTGAAGCATTGCAGTGAAATTGTGCAGTTATAAGAAATGTCAAAATGATTTTTTTAATATGCTGTAATTTGTACATTTTGAAATGTTCATTAATTAAATATAAGATTTTGATTATAATAAACTGTACAATATTGTTATCATAAATAAAAGATACTATTAGTTTTGTTAAGATTTGTATTATTATAAATTATAAGATATTCTAATTATAATATATCATTATTAATTATATTTTATTATTATTAAAAAATATTATACATTGTATTATTTTAATAATTGAAGTTATTTTAATAATACTAAATTTTCTGTTTAATTTTAACATTTTTTTAGTATAATAAATAATAAAATTTAATGAAAAGAAATAGTAATTAGCGGCTAGTCCATTAGCATATTTGTAGCTTATATTACTAAATTGCTTTAAAGATCATTTTACCAATTTACTTTAGTTATTTTACAAATTGCTTTAGAGATTGCTTTAGCCTAATGGCCTTTTCCTATATACATTTTACAAAAATGATGTGACATTTCTTGGAAATCAGGAAATACAAGCATTGTTCTTCTTCTCTTTGTTCATAAAACTTCCATGTAAAGTCGACCAACTTTCACTATTTCAGATAAACATGCATAACAGCTGAGACCTGGAGATTGTCTGAAACACAATATTGTGACGTTCCCCTTTCATTCTGCGACAGTCGCTCTAGTGCAGCAGGTGTTACTATTTGAAAGAGCACAAATACGGGAAAACATTAACAATGGCAGAACAAATGTGCTGTTTATAGTACAATGGAATGGAATCAACATGTAAGAATATACAAGCTAATGATTCTTGAGGATTTTAAACCAGCATAACTTTCTTTCTTCTGTGGAACACAAGAGAAAGTGATGTGTCCTGTTCTCCTCCATTAAAACATATTGTGACCACTGGATGTCAAGCTCCAAAACTACAAAAACTCTACCTTAAAGCACCCTAAAAGTTGTCCATTGTGTACTACATTTAAGCCTTCTTACAGTAGCTTTATGTGAAAAACAGACCAAAATTTAAGTCATTATTCAATGAAAATAATGCTTTCCAATTTGATTTGCTCTCATTTGTTTGGCAAGTCAGTGACACTGAAGTCTGGAGTAATGGTGCTGAAAATTCAGCTTTGCATCACAGGAATAAATTACACTTTAAAATACATTCAAACAGAAAACAGTTCTTTTAAATTGTAATAATATATCACATTATTACTCTTTTTATAAATGACAATATTTTTGACTAATTGCAGCCTTGGTGAGACTTCTTTTGAATTGTAGTTTAAATAGAAATGAGATTTGGATAATATCATAATTTATATATTTTATATTTGAAAGTCATGAAGCTCTTTTCCTTTCATTCAACTAATGCAAGTTGTTAAAAAATGCTATGTGATCAAATCAGAATCAAATCTGTCAGGACCATTTATTCAGACCAAAAAGCACTCACATAAAATTTCCTTGAGTTGATATATCCTAATTTTTTTCACCCATGTTTACTTAGCTGGCCCCTGACGATGCATGGAAGTGTCCTCACTGTAAGCAGCTGCAGCAGGGCACGGTGCAGATGAGCCTGTGGACTCTCCCAGACATCCTCATCCTTCACCTCAAGCGCTTTCGACAGGTGGGAGAGCGCCGTAACAAGCTCTCCACGCTGGTCCACTTCCCCCTCACTGGCCTCGATATGGGCCGCCACATGGTCAAGAGGAGCAACTGTGCCAGACCGCCGCCCGGCTGGAAACAACAGGCCCATCACCGGCCCGAAGCCAGCCGACACACGCTGAACTTCCTATACGACCTGTACGCCGTGTGTAACCATCATGGAGGCATGCATGGAGGCCATTACACAGGTGTGTGAGCGAAATGAGAAATTACGTACAGCCTTACTGTAGTTTAAAGGGATAGTTCACTCAAAAATGAAAATTTGATATTAATTTACTCACTCTCAGGCCACCCAAGAGATAGGTGACTTTTTTTCTTCAGTAGAACAGTTTTTAGCTGAAACTGTGGTCCTTGGTGATTCATAAGATGCAAGACAATGGCTACCATCAATCTGAGAATCAAAAAACATATACAGGCAACATAAAATTAATACCCCTGGTGGCTCCTGGCAATATAATGACGTCTTATGAAGCGAAACGATTGGTCTGTGCAAGAATTATTTATAACATTATTACCTGAAATCCACAACAATTAAAAGCTAATTTTTCATTTTTGGGTGAACTGTCCTATTAAACGGTAGAGTAGTACCTTTAATGCAATAGAGGTTAATTTTGAAAAAAGCTTTTGCCAAATGCACATATGTAATGCAAATATGTTAACAGTGATCTAATTTGTGCCATTTAGGAAAACAGAAAAACCGATGCTTAACTGAAAGATAAATGAGGACTAAAAAAACAACAACAAAAATGATCAATTGCATTGATACTAAAATTGTGGTTGATAAAATTTTAAAATTATTTTCATATGATCATTTGTTTATTCTAATCTGTCTAATTAATTACAAAATAAATTAAACTATAAATTAAGAATTTTTTTTTAATTATATAAGTTAATTTAGTGCATATATTGTACAATTTACTATATGAAAAATGGATATTCATTTTGAGATATGCCAAAGATTACATTTAACAGCGTTATTAAATTATTAATGTTTTTAAAGATCAATTTTAAGTGAGAATTAGAGGATTGCAAAATTAAATATAAAAATGAGCATGTACAATAAATATCCAATATCAGCTGATATTTATAAATTTATATCACTAATATCACTGAAAGGGTACTGATATATAATGCATCTTTTAGAAAAAATCCCTTTGAGCCCCTCCACAGATCTCATGCATCCTGTATGATGAGGGTGTTGCACATGGTGGGATCTTGGCTGGATTTATGGGATTATAATGAAGAAAGAACACTTGAAAATCCTTTAGAAATACACCATCCCTTCTAGATCCAGTGTGGATTCACATTTCAGTGAAATAATGACCCCAAATATTTCTCAGAGTTCTGCAGCAGCTATTTCAAGCAAGAAGCTTGCATCAGATTGTGTAAGGCGATGCTCTGGTCACTTCTGTCCAATGGCAACCGAAGGTGATGGGGGGGAAAAAGCGGCCAAGCGGCACGAGGCAGATCATGATGTTCACCCAGGAGGAAAGAGGAAAATATTCCAGCCTCGTTTCTGCACAAGCTGATGCATAGAACAGTCAGAATTGACCAAATATAGCAGCTGTCAGGAAAGGAAACTTCGATGAAGCTGAATTAACTTCATACTTCAAAGTACAAGACGAAATACGAGCTATTTTATGTGAGAATTGCGTGCTAAATAATTACACTGCAAACCCTCTTTCTTAATTATTAATATCACAATGAAAAAGACATCATAAGACTGAGAGTAGTTTATTTTTCTTACCTCAGTCACACACTGTCTATTCTCGTTTTTAAGCATTATAATCACGCTTATGCAATTCAATTTTATGCAAATTTGCTATGGAAAATTGATCTTGTTTAGATATTTTCATAGAAAGCAAGCCAAAAATAAAGGTAATGCTTAAATAAGGTGTTTTAAATTTATTTAATTTTTTTAATAGTTAATTTAAATTTTTAACAGTTAATTTAATTTAACAATTTAATTTTATTTAATTTTATTATCTATTTACCCAAATGCAGCCTTTTCACAAAATATAAAAACATACACACATAAAATAATACATACACCATTTAAAAAAAAATTAAATTAAATTAGCTGTCAACAATTATTCAGTATTTGTGTGTGTGTGTGTGTGTGTGTGTGTGTGTATACACACACATATATATGCAGTGTAAATACTTTTTGTATGCGTGCATAAATGTAAAACAAATAATGAAAATAATAGTGTTGTTCTAATATGTTAGTATGCTCTTGAGCATGAAGTGTAGAGCATAGTGAAGCTAATGAGTGTGTGTTTTGAGCAGCATACTGCAGGAACTCAGTGGACGGTCAGTGGTATGCTTACGATGACAGCAGTGTTGAGCCGGTGCCTGAGGGGGAGGTGTGCACACGTGGTGCTTATATCCTCTTCTATCAGAGACGAGATGCCATCCCATCCTGGTCAGCTAGCTGCTCGTCGCAAGGTGAACGCTCTTCTCTGCATCTCTGCCTTAATTCTGTACCCACACTACCAACAAGGGCAGACAAGCAGAAAGCATGCTAAAGTTTGCATTATCAAGAGAATACAAGAATATGCTATTGTAATTTTGTTTAGCAGGTCATTTCAGCTTCTCTTTTTATGGTTCAGCAGTCTTTTTATGGTTTTCATAAATTTTATACTAAAAATTTCTGATTATAGTTTGTCTTGCATTATTAGAATGTTTTACTTTTTTTTCTCTCTTTGTGGCAGCAATGTTTAGAGCTAATATTTCACAACATAAATCTTTTACTGTATTTTTGATTTCTTTGATTGCTTTAGTGTGCATGCAGCAGTGCCAAATAGCAAAGTCACATTCAACCTCTGGGTGGCTCCAAGATCTTTTCTACACAGCTCTCTTCACCTTCTCTATGAGAACCACATCTTCAGACACAAATGAAATGATATGTATTCAGCACTAGTCCAAAGTCTGCCTGATCGCCGAATAGCCACAACATAACCTTGGTGTCAGAATAAGAACAAAACATGTCCAGAAAGGACAAGGTGCTTATTAGGCACAGACATGGCTTTGAGCTGCTTGTCACAAGGGGCTGGAGACACAAAATTTCACACACACACACACACACACAATCTGACAAAGCTTTCTCACTTTCTCTTTCTGCTCCTGCATCTCTGCTGCTGTTTGCCTTCCTGCTCAACCCCTGTCCCTCTCCACACCACTGAAGTCACATTATACAATACTTCAACATATCAAATCAAATCCATATCCCAAGTAAAAAGATTAAAGTTACATAGTCTAAAGAAATTATTATGATACTGTATGTGTCCATTAAAGCAAGCTGAGCGGGCATTTTCGATTCATTCTCTACGTGAGGTGAGTGGCATCAAAAAGTCGAGCAATTTTCAACTTTATGCAAATGAGAGGTAAAAGCGCTGCATGCCAGTGAATAGATGCGAGATGAATGCATTGACATCCGTCTAAGCTTTTTCAAATCTGCCTGTTGTGCTGGTGCATTCAGTGCTTAAATGTCATTCTTCCATATTACTAGATGAAATCAGATTTCAATGCACTTTGCACACTTTCTCTGTAGTTAGGATGTGGCTGAGTTAAAAAGCTTTGGCACAATTGTAGACCACTCTTAAAGCAGCTGTGTACATGTGTACATTTTACACACGCCTTACAGCATTTCTTCTACACCAGTGGACACAAACACTATTTAAACATTTGGGGTTAATACAATTTTTTGATGTTTTTGAAAGAAGTCTCTTATGCTGACCAAGAGTGCATTTATTTGATCAAAAATACAGTAAAAAAAAAAATGAATGCATCCTTGCTGAAAGAAAGTAGTATTTACTGTTTGAACAGTATGGTAAGAGTGTCAGCTTTGGTTGGAGAAACTAAGTGCACTTCACTAAATGGTACATGCAATTCAGATGAGTTTGAAATGTTGAAAGATACACACATTAAATTCCATAGTGCATTATTTGCATATTTTGCTACATTTCTGTACATGTTTTAAGTTGTGCATTAGTCGTGGCCTAATGGTTAGAGAGTCGGACTTGTAACCTGAAGGTTGCCGGTTCGATTCTCGCACCGGCAGGAATTGAAGGTGGGGATTGTGAATGAACAGCACTCTCACCACCTTTGACACCATGACTGAGGTGCCCTTGAGCAAGGCACTGAACCCCTAATTGCTCCCCGGGCGCTGGAGCAATGGCTGCCCACTGCTCCGGGTGTGTGTGTGCATTTGTTCACTATTCACTGCTGTGTGTGTGCACTTGGATGGGTTAAACGCAGAGCACCATATATACTTGACAATACGTCACGACTTTCACTTACTGTTAAAATGTAGTGAGCTGTTTTTTAATGATATATGGCTATATATGAATCTTTTATTATACCACATTTTGATATTATCGGAGGAGCTGTAATTATCCATGCAGCAGAGGCCTTAGGGTTCTCCATTGTGGTAGTAATTAAAATGGATCTGTTATCAGTAGCTCCCATTGACACACGATAGAAGCAAGTTCCGTGAACCCTGAGTTGAACTCTTTGAAAAGTTGTGAGCAGCTTTTAGCAGCGGTTCAGAATAAATGGTTAACCCCGTTCAGTTAAGTGATCACCTCCAATGTTCGCCGTTGTGATTAGAGCAAAGTCACATAATTCACCTCCACACTAACGTGCCCCAGAGCAATTATGCATGAACCTTCAAAAAATTCTAAATATATCTGTTCGAAGCTAGTTATGTGCTTCAGTACATTTTTCTTTCCACTGTGATTTCTCAATCCTTTGTCAGTCCTTATATATGATATCAAGCCTTTCAGCTTGACTCACACACATATATGTTGAGAGCTGTTGTTTTCGTATGTCTGAGTCTGATCCAGAGAACATGCTGTTCCTTTTTCCATGGCTGACTTTAGGGGGTTAGTTTGCCCAAGAAAATGAAAACTCTGTCATGTCCTTTCAAAACTGTATGATTTTCCGCAGGACACAAAACAAGATATTTTGAAGAAGGTTGGGGTCTAAACAACACTGGAACCCACTGACTTCCTTTGAATGGACTGAAACATTTCAAAATATCTTCTTTTGCAGAATGAAAATCATACAGGTTTGATTGACATGGTGAATAAATGATGACAGAAATTTTAAAATAAATGAATGCCTTTAATTCAAGGACGCTTTAAATTGATCCTAAAAAACACAGTGTATCACAGTTTCCATAAAATATTAAGCAGCAAAACAGTTTTCAACATTGATAATCGAGCAACAAATTAGCATATTTGAATGATTTCTGAGGGAAGGATCATGTGATAAATTTTAAATATATTACACAACAGAAAACATTTAAATAGTCATTTCAGTATTACTGTTTTACTACAGTATTACAGTGAGCATAAGAGACTAATTTAAAAATAAATAAGTACAAATAAATAAATACATAAAACACACTCTCTTTCTACCTCAAAACATGTGCCAGTCACATTAATATGAAGGTTAGATTAAAAAATGCATTTCTGAAAGGGCATGTCTCAATGCATCGCTTCTTCTTTCAACCCTTTCATGTGCTGCCATTTTCCCAAGGTCTGTAACTCAAGTCTGTTTTGTAAGGTTGTTACAGCAGCTGTCCGCCAACATCTTGCAATCATTTGTATGCACACCGTAATACTTGGTTGGATCCATTCCATCTCATCTTCATGAGTGTTTAATGGAGACGAGTCTCCCAGATTCAAAGGCTAGAGCAAAGTGAGAACAGGTCCCTGGTATTTTCATGCACTTTAGTGCAAAATGCTTCACCATAAAGCATAAAATAAGTCTGTTTACTTATTTCCAAATAGCTAGCATTCAGCTACCTGTACATTTCAGTCTGTTATCAGAAAAACCCAACAGTGTTTTGACTTGCATGAGTGGAGCAAAGTTGACTAAGTAAGCTACTTTTGACCCACAGGTTCCTCCAGCTCCTGTACATCAGACCACTGGCTCATCCGACTGAACGCAGATAACCGAATTTCAGATTCAACCAGCAAGCTGTCCAATGCATCTTCAGCACCTGAGCCCCAAACACCACATGTTCCTATTGTCCATGAGCCTCAAAATCAAGACAACGGTCAGTATGTTCTTGCTGTATATCTATTACTACTTCTATGATTGTAGAGCAGAAACTAATTATTGTTTTAATTGAGTGCTGCAGTCGTGACGTCAAAACCCAGAAGACCGATTCATCATGGGTTCCCTCAAGATTCCCTCAAGACAAATATCTAAGTATCATCAATTTATATTTACCACAGGCTTTACTTGCTTTACTCATTAATTGAAAAACTCATTTAAAAATCCTATAGGAAAATCTTGAGGGAACCAGTTGCACGGTTTTAACGTCACGGCTGTACAACTCAATAATTAGTTGTTTTACAATTGATGGAAGTCATGTGTGACCTGCTCCGTGATTTGAAATCATTTTGACTCTAGTTGTTTTGCGCACTGAATGGAAAAAGAAAAGACTCTGCCTTTCTAATGATACAATTATGCTTTAGGATCAAATAAAATAAAATAAAAAGTGACTGTCATTTATTGTTTAAGTTTAGCAATAAAATTTGAATTAAATAATAATCTTGCAATCTCAGTGACAATTAGAGGAATGCTGCCAGTTAAATAGGGTTTGTTAGATAATTAAAGCCGCAGTCCGTAAGTTTTGTCTCTTTGTCGCCATCTCTGTTTGAAAACCTGGAATTGCAGCTGTGTGCGGAATTATCTTCCTTGCGTGGGGTTATGAGTCGCAGAGGTGTAAAATACTTGAGTAATTTTACTTGATTACTGTACTTAAGTATTATTTTTGGGGATTTTATTCAAGTACAATTTAATCTGACTTTTACTTGATTACATTTCTGAAGAAAAAACAGTACTTTTTACTCCTTACAATTTTATTTCATCTTGAAAAGTACATTACAATTTTATTTTATCTTATGCACATTAAATATGGTAAACGGAAGCTCAAACGTGCGTGCTTGACATGAGAACCAATGATCATTGTTTTCACGCATCAAGCACACATTTCTACTTCAGTTATGACTTTCATCAGGTAAATGTCTGGCTTCAAAAGTTCACCATCAAATCTAAGGAAGCATATTGAGGTAGCAAAGTTGCATTTTCTCAGAAAAGGTTTATTCATTATTCGTTCTGTTTTGATAGAGCCATTAGCTGTGTAATATATTAGCTGAATGCACAAGATTGAGTGCAAATCAGATCAGTGATGAGAATTTAAATACAATTAATATTTTTGTGGGAATATTTTTTAATTAAATAAAAATCTCCAAAAGTGTTTAAATAAACAAAGTATGTTAAATTAATTGTAATTCATGTTTAGTGATGTTCTTACCAGGTAAGTTGTATTTACAATATGTCATTATATGACACACTGAGTAGGAATTAGGACTGTCAGTGAATTAAAAAAAAAAAAATCTTAATAATTACATGATTTGCTCATTAATTAATCTAATTAGTTGCAAATAATTATTTATCAAATAAACAATTAAAAGATTAATTATCTTTTTAGACAGTGACGTTGAGTAGACAACACACAAAAAAGTGGCCTTTCAAAAGGTTAATGTTGAAATTCTATGACTCTCCTCATTAATTCAACACATTCTTGTATTCTGTCTGGAATATGTTTCTAGCCTCTGCATCACATCTTGCTCTTCAAAGGGATAGTTCACCCAAAAATGAAAATTCTCTCATCATTTACTCACCCTCATGTCATCCCATGTTTATGACTTTCTTTCTTCAGATGAACACAAGCAAATATTTTTAGTCCAGATAATGCAAGGGGACAGAACCACTTCAGAAACCACACAAAGTGAACATGACGGTCAAGTTTAAAATATTAGTATTTGTATTCTTCTTACATATTTCTATAGTTTCACTTGAGAAGACACTGATTCATTAACAGGGGTTGCATGAGTTACTGTCATATTCACTTTGTGTGTAGTTTTTGAAGCGTCATTTTTGGATGTCCCATACATGTGATTTTTTTCTAAAACTCAGTGTGTTCATCTGATAAATGAAAGTCATATGGGATGGCATGAGGGTGGAAAGGATGGAGTTTCCTTTTAATCCCTTTCCCTGTATTTTTTTCCTGTGTTCCGGTGCGCTGCATTTTAATTGTTGTTGTTGCACTAGATATATGTGTTTGACTTGTGCCATTGCATTGTTTCGTTTTTTCCCTTTAACCAAACTTCTGAATTTCTGTCAGAAAAGAAAGTACTTCTACTTTTTTAATACTTGTGTACAATTTAAAGTTGTACTTTTTTTTACTTTTACTCAAGTATGTTTTTAGCCAGATACTTGTACTTTTAATTGAGTAAAATTTTCACTGAGTATCTGTATTTTCACTTGAGTAAAATTTTTGAGTACTTTTTACACCTCTGGTGAGTCGGCATGGCCCCAGCGCGGACAAATCTAATGTTTTGAGGTGAATGTGTAGCTGTCAGTCACCACACCGGTGTGTTCTGACCAACTGAGGAAAAAACCATTACAACAAATCATGCTACCAATGGTGATTAAATCTAACGATCGGTTAGTTCATATCACATCAAACCGTGTAAGTATTATTATTGTTATACTTTATTCTCAAATTATTAATGTTAACAACATCAGCATTGCGTGACTATGAGTAGCCTATAGCGTGTATTAGCCTGTAGGTTTCAATTTCTGTACAGTCGATAGTTTTTTAGTAACACTGACTGGTTATTTGCTTGCTCAAATATTGATTTCGGATCATTTTTAACCAAAAGAAGTTACGGACTGCAGCTTTAAGGAAATTAGCACCAGGTGCTAGATTAACACCAATAACTTGTAGGTATCTGTAAGTGTTCTCTAATTTTGATCAGCGGTCTTTTTCAAATATCTCATTAAAGTTTTTTATACTGTGCATTATATACAATTAATTTATTAACTATGCATAAAAACAGCCCTTCTACTCTTGTTAGGATAACTTCAAAAAGGACTAAGCAGACCTTGAAATTTAGGAAATTGAAGTTTGTTCTCTAATTTTGATCTCCACTGTATATTGTCAAAATATATGTATTATATTTTCTGGTAACATTTGTACAATAAGATCCCGTTAGTTAACTTAAGTGAATGCCTTAACTAACAATAAATAATAACAGTAATAGTACATTTGTTACAGTATTTCTTCATCTTTGTTAAGTCCTCCATTTTCTGTTTTTAGATATAGTTGAGACCACGCCATTTGTACGAAGCGTCCGGGGCCACAGTATGAGTATGCGCTACCATTCCAAATCCAAGACGGGCCCAAGCAAAGTTCTTCCACTGCGCTGGTCATTTGCTTCCAAGGACCGCAGAAAGCCCTCCAGCGTCACTCCTCAAACCGCAAACGACGAGCTGGTGGAGTACCTTGAGTCTGGCCGGCGGCCTCGATGCACCAAGGAGCCCATAGTAAGTATCGTGGCTAGTCCTTCACAGGTCAAAGCCCAGCCTCGTGAGAACGATTCTCTGAGTTCCCCGAGCTGTAGCAGCAGTGTGGAGCGATGTAGCTATCAAGGTCCGGATTCCCCCAGACTGCCCGAAGGCCAGAGCAGACCAGCGGCGGACCTCAGCGGTGTCACATCCGACGGCTCGTTGGCCAAAAACAGTTCAAAAACCAGGCAGGAGCATGAAAGGACTCAAGCCAGCAAGTCTCTTCAAGGTTCCCCTAGTGCGCTTTCCAATTCTACTAGCAACAGTGCATCTCAATCCAGAGACTCCACGTTAAAACGACTACGAAACCAGGCATCTGGGACTAGCAGGACTCATGCCAGCCAGACACAAATGGCCACGGGGGAAAGCAGGAGTAAAGACGGCGTCGTCATCAGTACCACCCAATTGCAGGATAAGGAGGTGGGTCATAGGAAAACGCTTTCCAGCAAGAGCTTGACCAAGCTGTCACTATCCAACGGGACTCTAAATGGAAAGGGCATTGAGGCAAGGAAAACTGGCACCGCTCACAAGAGCACCAGTAATGCGGTTAAGAGCAGAGACAACCAGGTTTGTTCAAGCACAACTGATATAAAACGCGCCCACAGCTCATCCAATATTCAGAGCAGGCTAGATATGACTTTGAAAAGGACGTTGTCTCTCCAAAGAAACGGTCCATTGGTGCCGGCCCCCCATAAAGGACCTGCGGTAGATAAATCCTCCTATGCAACACTACAGAAAATCAGATACAGCAGCACTTCGCTTGGCAGACAGAGACCTGTGCCCGAGTCTTGCTTTTGACGGCTTTCATCTTCACTGTGGGAAATAGTGTTTGTATATGAAGTTCATTTGCAAAAACAGATAACTCCGTTTTTAACAATTTTCAAAAATCATGTTTTTTCATTGTGCATTCCAATTAATCTCAATCAAACTGCAGTTGGGTTATTTTGATTAGGTTAAAAAATAACTAAAAAATACAGCTAACTAACACAATAAAACACAATAAAAACATGATAGCATAGTAACAAACATGAATTTTGAAAATTAAAAAAAATGGAGTTATCTGTTTTGCAAGTAAACTCTTTATATGTTTTATGCATATGACAACATTTAAAAATCACATACTGTTTCTCTTTTCCAAAACCTAGTGAGCAATGAAAATCATTTTATGCACATTTCCAATACAAAGCCTGGTTGAAAAGGCTTAAAACAATTTGTTTTCACCAAAGGCAGGTAGACTTGAAAGAGACTGCAGATTGAGAGAGAATGCTTCGCAACAAATTCAGTGAACAAATCCAAGATGACAAGTGGAAAAAAAGAGAAAATGTTCATTATAAATGTGCATATAAAATTATTTATTAATGAAAAGTATGAAAAATAATCAAAAATGACTCTATAGACTATCGTTCAAAAGTTGGGGGTTAAATTGGTAAGATTATTTTGAAAGAAATCTCTTATTTATTTTATCAAATCAGTAATCCTTCAGAAATCATTCCAATATGCTGATTCGTTGCTCATAAAGCATTTCTCCTTATCAGTGCTAAAAACTGCTTAATATTCTTGTGGAAACCATGACCTAGCCATGTCTTTAATGTCAATTTTAATCCACTTAATGCATCCTTGCTGAATAAAAGCATTAATTTCTTTCAATAACTAAAAAATTGTACTTGCCCCAAACATTCGAACAGTATTAAATGTTTCTTTAACTATGTGCACTTTTGACCCTGTGGACTTTTAGAAAATAACTCTAAATTGGTCCATTTACAATGTCTCTTTTTTTTGTCTGAAAAATGAAATTAATTTCCACCACCGTGTCATTTTCAGCACATCTGAAATAATGAATGGACGACATTGTGGGATGGAAAGGACATTTTAACATTGGGAATAAAATGACAGACTCTTTTGTTTTGCTAAGCCTAAATTTGTAGCTAGCATTTTATGTATCGGAAATAAACACAATGAAATATTTCACACTTTTTGGATAATTTGACAAAATTACAGTTTGTTCGGAAATTGGGCACAAAAACAAAACCATTTTGCTCACAAGTGATGATTATCTTACTTTGTTCCCCTTTATTTTGTAATATTTACTCATTTCACCAAAAACTATTCACTGACACTGTTGTCTCCATACAAACCAAGTGCACTAACTTTTGATTAAAATATTTTAGGGGCAAAATTGATTTGATGAGGTAGAAATTACACAACAACTGTGGGACAGTGGTAACTTTTGAAAAACTCATATATTTTGACATAATAGCTATAGACGTACTATATAAGACATTTGAACAGTTGCAAAAATGAAGTAAAATGCTTCCAAGTCAGTTTAGCAAGTCATATAACGAAAAAGAAGCTGACAGCTATTAGTTGAAAATCAACCCCCTGGGACATAAAAATGCTGAAGCTGAAGAAAAACTTAATTATAAGCATGTAGTTCCTCTTGTGTCATCTGTATTGAAAATGATTGTGAATTTCCTATTTGTATGATAACTTCTGCATATATAGAGCATCTTTTGAGATTCTAATTCAGTTAGGAGCCGTCTTAGAAGGTAGCTGCCTATGTAGGGTGTAAGCAGCGAGCAGCTCACTAGGTTTTGGATCAGAGCTTGTGTTTCCCCTCTCAAATCTGACTTTCTGTATCATAACTTTCTATTGTTGGTATAAACTATATTTAATTTGCATATCTCAAAGCCTGTTCTTGAATCTCAAATAATAGCCTAGCTGCAGATATGTAGCTTCACACACTAGTGGCTGGAATTAGCAGTAATGATACAGTAGGATCTGCTTAAATGTCAGAATTGAGGTCTGCTTTACCCGTTTAGTGCACTGTCATGTATATTTATGCAAGTGCCTTTTTTGTAATGATCTCAGGAGAGCGGCGGTCGTTGGAACAGAGTGTTTTTTACTTATGAATATACATGCGCACACCTCACCACAGATGAAATAAATCCTCAGACGGCGCAAACATTTATTCATCTCATTTCCACAATATCCCAAACGACTCTAAATGTTTCACATCAACGTGCATCTTGTTCACTGCTGGATTCACTTTGTTTTCTGACAGGAACGGACTAGGCGAGTACAATCAGACATGACGAGTTTTATGAGCATGTTTAAGCATCAGCTGGAAATCAAGCATTTCATTTCAAAAAGGATCAAGATGCTAATGTCGGGAAAATAGCAATATCTTCACTTTACAATGAGAATATATCTTTGAAAAATGTTGAAGGTAAACTGAGGCCTAAAAATGGACAGTAACTTTGAGCAAAATCAAACAAAGCATAAGAGAAAGCAGTCTGAGAGGTTTTGATAATATGATGCGTGTCTTATTCTTATGTTAGGAAATTTGAATCCGGACATCAGTCCTCTCATTAGGCTACTACATAGTTTTGTTTTGTTTTTTAATTAAATGAATGATACCTCAAATTGTGCAGCTTGTTGAGCTGGGCTGCCTTTCCCGTACAATGACGTAACTCGCTGATTAACCATAGTATGATACATCATTGGAGAAACTAACCAACTAATCACGACTGTTTCCCCAAACCATAGTAACATGGTTCAGTATATTGGAACTTGTAAAATGCATTCATGTCCTCGTAAAACTTGCAATTACAACTTGTAAACAAAATTTCCTGATAGCTACGAGTCTACGACTTGTACCATGTGACCACTGTACTGCCGCAGATTGATTTAGGGTCTGTGTTTAAGCATTGATAGAGTTGCCATAGAAACACATAATTCTAGGTCAGAGAATGGGAACAGCCATGTACAGCATGTCAGCTTACTTATTATTATTATTATTATTATTATTATTATTATGATATAGGGAGAGTGGGAACGGTTGCAACGAGGGTCAGTTGCAACATGGCTTATTTCTTCAATCAGGAATGAGATACAGTGATGATATTCATTCTGCACATGCTGTACTAGCTAGCCCCTCATCCTTCCTGGAAGAAATCAGCCACATGTGACCATTCCTTCTACAAAAAATTATTTTCATTATTTAAAAAAAAAGGGGTTTTTTTTTAAAGATCAGATTTTTTTTGTCATAGTGTCTAAATTGTGTGAAGCATTGTTAAAAACATAACATTTTAATCAGCGTTTTCTGAGTTTCTAATAGGCATAGCTAGCATGTTGTTGCAACCGTACCAACATGCAGTGTTGGGGTAACGCATTACAAGTAATGTGAGTTACGTAATCAGATTACTTTTTAAAGTAACTAGAAAGTAACGCATTACTTTTTAATTTAGAAAGAAATATGAGTTACATTTTTAAATAAGTAAAGCCAGTTACTTTGTTTCCCATGTCTTGACTGACAGCTCTTGTGTTGCCATGTTGAGAGAAATTGGGAGTAAGTGCAGAGGGGCATTGTGTGCTCTGTGTGTGAACATGATGTTACTGTAGTTCTAGACTAAATATGAACATTTATTTGTTCATCTCACATGCATAAAAACAGATTCAGTATTCCTCAAAATGAAAAAAAAAAAGTCAAATGCAAACTCCTCCTTCAGAACACAAATTAAGATATTATTGATGAAATCTGAGAGCTCTCTGACCCTCCCATAGACAGCAAGGATCCTTAAACGATCAAGGTCACAGGTCATCCGCGTGGCACAGCTGACACAGAAAAGCGTACGCTGTTTACGTTCAGTGGATACTCTCCAAAATGGCACTAACGGGTGACGCGAAGGAGACGAATTGTTGAATAAAGTCGTTATTTTTGTTTTCTTTTGTGCACAAAAAGTATTCTCGTAGCTTCGTAAAATTATGGTTGAACCCCTGATGTCACATGAATTATTTTACTGATGTCCTTGCTATGTTTCTGGACCTTGATCGTTTAAGGACCCTTGCTGTCTATTGAAAGGTCGGAGAGGGAAAGGAAAGGGAAAGGGAAGTGGTGTGTGGCCAAGTATGGTGACCCATACTCAGAATTTGTCCTCTGCATTTAACCCATCCAAGTGCATGCACACAGTAGTGAACACACACCCGGAGCAGTGGGCAGCCAATGCTGCGGTGCCCAGGGAGCATTTTGGGGGTTCGGTGCCTTGCTCAAGGGTCTCACCTCAGTCATGGTATTGAGGGTGGAGAGAGCGCTGGATATTCACTCCCCCCACCTACAATCCCTGCTGGACCTGAGACTTGAACCCACGACCTTCAGGTTACAAGTCCAACTTGCTATCCATTAGGCCACGGCTGGAATGACGTGAGGGTGAGTAATTAATGACAGAATTTTCCTTTTTGGGTGAACTATCCCTTTAACATATTTAATTATTGCAGGTTTGTATAATGAGTTTGCATTTGACTGTTTTTTTTCATTTTGAGGAATACTGATTCTGTTTTTGTGCAGGTGAAATGAGTAAATACATGTTCATATTTAGTCTAGAACTACAGTAACATCATGTTCACACAGTGAACAGTGCACACAACGCCCCTCTGCACTTACTCCCAGTTTCTCTCAACATGGCAACACGAGAGCTGTCAGTCAAGATATGGGAAACAAAGTAACTGGCTTTACTTATTTAAAAATGTAACTCATATTTTACTATTGCCTTTAAGATTCACATGGTGAAAAAAAATGAAAACTTGATCATTCAGTTAAAAAAAAAAAACATTCAGAAATAATGTTTTCGTAACTTAACAGAAACATTAGTGAACCATTCTTAGAACATATTTTTGTTATCTAACCACAGGTCAAAAGCTGTAGTTCCAACCATGCAAGTCTGTGATGCTGTTTGCGAATGTTCCTTTGAAATATGGTTTTAGGAAACACCAAAACATTGAACTATGTTGGTATCAACTGGCTAACGATGCTTTTGGGAAACGCACGCCTGGTTGACATTTTAAGCGACTGGACTTAAGAATTTGATAAAACTGACAAATAAATCCTACAGACCTGCACTGAAGGCCATATCTGGAGCCCAAAATATTAGAGACTTTAAGGTGAGGCTTTTGACTTGGGCCAGTATCCAGCGCAGCAACTGCACAGAAACGTTATGCAACCATCTTGAAGGTGCATTTTAGCCACATCAATATGATACAGATGGTCACGAATGCAACTTCTTTAGCCTTTTTCTAAGATATTAACCATCATTCATGTTCATGATGAAGAATATGATGCTTTTATTTTATTTTTTGTAAGTTTAAATATGAATATCACTCAATCCCTGTAACAGAAGCCACTGCCATGTGACAGAGTCTAATTGGCAAGCAAGACGTGTAATATTACTTAACTCTGTTACGCCACTCACACATTAAACAAGTCATTAAATTATAATCCCAGTGCACTTTCCTGATCTCTGGAGTGGTGTGCTCTCATATCACTGCTCAATCTGAATATGATAATGCTTTATGTGAACTGTTCACCTGAAATTAGACTCCCCGTGTTATCTCTAATGCGCACTAAACCTGAAGAGCCGTGCTTGTGTAATACTTAAAAAGCAATGTATTAAGATTAATGTTGTTGGATGTAATAATTACTGAGGACATTTATTCTCATCTGCTCCTGAGAGATTTAATTTTTTTTTTATGCCAAGTTTTTGTACCGCACATTTTTAATTGGATGTATTATGAGTAATTAAATGTATGCTGAGATGCTTGTTAGGTAGCAAGAGATCAAGCAAGTCATTCAAAACTTTGTGCTAACACATTGCAACTGGTTTTATTCTTAGGCTTTTAAGCACAACTTTTCTAAACACGTTTTTAATGAGTTGTTCCGCTTAAAACAGACACATTTGCACCTCAGTCAGTAAGTCTTTTCACCGCCTCTGAGATTGTCATTTCTAACATGTCATGGCTTTGATATGACGCAATATAGTGTAAATGTCAATACCACTGTATGCTGTGAATATGACATTGATTGATTCTTGTTGTTACAGAGATGGCAGCTATACGCAGATGCAAATAAAGCATTGTGGCCTTCGTAGGCGCTATTGTGAGCAGCATTATTGTGCTTTAGATGATTGCAAAACTCAGAGTGGCTGTTTTCTCCCAGTTTGTCTTGACAACATTTTCTAGTTATGCCACTTTGTCACTTTTGTGCTGCTGCAATAACACACAGATGAGTCATATTTTTGTTTTATGTTATTTAACGTTTTACTAAGTTTCCATGTGTTAACATTAGTTAAAGCCATAGTTCACCCAAAAAAGAAAATTTGCTGAAAATTAACTCACCCTCAGGCCATTTATGGAGATGTAGATGTTTCTACACTGGAACAGATTTGGAGAAATTTTTTAACGTTAGATCCTTTGCTCACCAATAAATCTTCTGCAGTGAATGGGTGCTGTCAGAAACAGATCTATCATTACAGTGTTTAAACAGTCACTTCTGACCAAAATATCAGTTTATAATCCATAATAACGCCTCCTCCAGTGGAAAAAGTCCATCACCTCGTATCAAATTCCACCAATATATTTGTGTATGTTTTTTTTGCTTGTAAACGGTGCTTGATCCATTAAAGACATTAACTGATGGACTGGAGTGGTGTGGATTACTTGTGGATTATTGTGATGTTTTTATCAGCTGTTTGGACTCTCATTCTGACGGCACCCATTCACTGCAGAGGATCCACTGGTGAGCAAGTGATTTAATGCTACATTTCTCCAAATCTGTCTAAAGGTGGGTCAATTTTTAGCAAAATTTCATTTTTGGGTGAACTATTTCTTTGTGTTAAGAAAACTAACAGCAAAGTTTTTACAACATTTAATAATCTATGTCAATGGTTAATATTGTTTATTCATGTTAGTTCACAGTTAACATTAATGTTAACGAATACAACTTTAAATGTATTCGTAAATGCTGAAATTAAGACAAATAAATGCTGCATAAATATTGTTCATAGTTCATGTTAACTAACAAGGTTAAGTAATGTGCTCAAATGTTACCAGAACATTTTAATTTGAAAGTGAAGATATGCAAACAGTAAATACATAACACACATATATGATATAAAACATTTTAATTGTCCACCATGAGAAAAAAAATTACCTATTGGATTTCATTGTATACATGATATACATAACAATGTGCTAATAATAAATGTTACCATCACTAGCGACTGCAAGCACTTACATGATAAGACAAGAGCTGTTTCAGAATTTAGAGAGCAGAGAAATGTAAGGAGAGCGTGATTTGGATTTGATTATTCACTATTGTCCTGTAGTCTCTGAGATATTGACTTGCATGGCTGAGTGGAATAAATGAGTTTAATCTCCTTAAATTCCTCTTCTCCAATCATGAAAATTACCATAGACCTAATTCTTTCTTTTCTTTCTTTTTTTCTTTTTAATGATTCCATTCGTCTTGATGGTTCTGAGAACTTGAGCACTTTCTCACAGGTGAATTAAAGGTGTGCTCTCAGAAACACATGTTCGCATAATCCCTCGGTTTTGGGCTTTTATAATAAGATATTGATTCAGACGTTTCCTCCTCCTCTCAGTATGAGTCATTTAGCCCTGACACAGGATTAACACCAAGCTTTTGGACCGTTTTATTTCAGTGTGTCCCATTTAATTCCTCCTCCCGTCATTTGATAGCTGATTATGAGCTTGAGATGTTTCATAGATGTTTCCTTGGTATTGCATATTGCACATGATTATACAACACAGCCAATGCACTGTATCCAGTTTCCTCCACTGAAGCACTCCAATGAAATATGGCGCTGTTAGACGCTGCATCAGGTCTGAGGTCAGTGACGTTTACTCACACATGAACAAATGATGTTTGATGTCATTGATGTCCTGCAGTCACCAGTACATCATTTGAGAGAATAACATAATGGTAGATTAAGCATTTTAGAATACACCAGAGTGCTGCAGGGATGACGTATTTGTTTAGACCAAAACCCCGAAATGTGATTTATTTATTTATTTATTTTTTTAGCAGACCTTATTTCAGGCATTTAAACAAAAACCCATTTAAAAAACCCATTGACTTCAGGATGATAGAACCAAGCGTTCTTTAATGGGTTTTTTAAATGGGTTTTGTGTAAATGCCTGTGGTGAAAACAAACTCAAGATATTTTCACATCCTCCTTAATGCCTCCTTAAGTTTTTTTTTTTTTTTTTTTTGGGTCTTGAAAAAGGCAGTTGCTAACAAGTGGCTAAATGGGACTACAGAGGTTGTCAGGGAAATTAAACATCACTACACCATCATCAGTGTTGGGCACGTTACTTTAAAAAAGTAATTAGTTATAGTTACTAGTTACTTCTCACAAATAGTAACTGAGTTAGTAACTGAGTTACATCATTATAAAAGTAACTAATTACCAGGGAAAGTAACTATTGCGTTACTTTTTTTTTTTTTTTTTTTTAAATGTCCAAATATGTCAAATAACTTGGATGCCCCCAATATTAAATATGTGTTAAATGAATGAAATGGACACTAAATAGAATAAATTATTATTATAAAACATTGTACACTAATCTACACTATTTTAATTTTTCTGTGGGATAATATGAGAGACACCTATCAAATTCAATATAAATATCTGACACTTAGCATCAGTCAGTATTATAATATGAAATTATGATAATTTAGCATTATAAGATGATAGAACTTTAGTAATTAGAATAACCATGTATGAATGCATATTTGTCATGTTGAACTTAGGACTGGTGGTGGTGCTTCAGATATTGTTTGTCATTTAGTGTTTCTATAAAAAAAAAGGGGGG
>JAFVLL020005142.1:0-14956 GCA_021397915.2 Tor tambroides | reverse complement strand
TGCCCAGCATATTAATAGCGGCTCCCTGATGCCCGCATTTTATTTACAGTATAATTACCCAATGATATAACTGCGCGAGAAAGTATTGAAATATATATTTTCCCTGTGTTTCCTTCCTGTGAGCTACTGAAATGAGCCGCACTGTGAAACAGCCAATCAGAGCAGAGCCGCACTGTGAAACAGCCAATCAGAGCAGAGCTCAACATTAATATTCATGACCCTTCCACATAAGCCAATAACAGACCGTTTCATTCTGGGGAGAAATCCTAGGGTTGTAAATGCATATTTAAAATTGTTTCTGGATAATTTTTGCACTTACCTAAGCCACATACCGTCTATGTAGATATCAGAGAACAATTTAAAATATTGTATCAGTGCATTCTATGGCACCTTTAATTTATTTTTAGTTTAAGTTTTAGTTAAATTTTAGTTTAATAATTTTAGCGCTTCTTTAGCTTATTTTAGGTAATTACTGAGGTAACATTTCTAATTTTGTTAATTTGTTTTTCATCTAATATTCATATTTTATTTTTATTTTAGCTTGAAATAACTAATACCATTTAAAGTCAATATATTTTTGAACACTATGGGCCACATTTACTAAACAGGGCAAATTAGTGCGAGAGCACAATTCCAAAACAGCACCGATGGGCGTGGAAATTTCTGCAGGTGATGACAACACACAAATTAAAGAACACAGTCGCAACATCTCATTTACATATCGACCAACGCAATATACCAAGCGTAGCGCAAATTAGTGTAGTCGAAAATAAGCAGAGCCAATGCTCATCAGGTGTGGGTGATCTACTGTAATTATGACATGGGGCACAATAGTTTAAGATATGCTTTTTTTGGGCATTAAATAATGGCGCAAATACCAGTAATTTGACGAGCACAAACAATCGCATTGCGTGATTCATTTTTATAATCTCCTCCCATAAATCTTCCATCTGAAAGGGACACTCCTACAAATGCATATTCAATAAGGTCAGGTGCAAAAATACCTGTCCACGCCTCTTCAGCACTAATTCTTCACTGCGCGTCTTTAGTAAATCCTGACAGTACTATTTTAATGCCAAAAGATGGTTTGCGCTGGTGCAAACTGTCAGTAAATCTGGCCCTAAATATTTTAAATATGTGCAAATGTGAATTGAGAACTGTGATGCAGGGAAGATATTTAGCAAATAATAACCCAACTTTTCAACTGTTCATCACACAAAGCTATCATATGACTTCAGAAGTCTTGCAATAAAGTACACAGACTCAAATGGACCACTTTTATGGTGCTTTCAAGCCATTTTGGGAGCTCAACATTCCAGTTCCCATTTACTTTCATTATATGGAAAAGAGCAGCTTGGACACTCTGCAAAACATCTCCTTTTATGTTCCACAAAAGAAAGAAAGGCATACAGGTTTGGAACAAGTAAGAATTTATGTTCATGGACGTTCCAGACAATTAAAATCCATATTCTCAGAATGCTTTGGGCTGTTTTGGATGGAGGGGATGGATGACAGTAAGAAAAGAGTGTATGTAAAGACCGAAATAGAGGAGTATGTGAGCCAAAGACACAATGCGAGAGAGAAAGGGGAGGTAGGAAAAGTGCTCTCCACTCACTTTCTGCCCAGTGAGCAGTGCCTTGTTACTCTTTGAACACTTGGCCCATTTATTTCTGCTAAGTCGTGAGATTCTGAGTCGGCCAGTGAAGACTCTAGTGGCTCTTTCCATGAAACATTAACGAGTTCCTGGGGTTAAAGGGATGCCTCGAAATCACTGCTGATTGCAGCTTGTGTGTATATAGTTGTGCGATCACATGTATGTGTGCGTATGCGAACATTACAGGCAGAAATTAATATACGGCATTGATTGAAAAACATAAAGAGGTGGGCAAAGGTGTGCGCATACAGATAAATCCACAGGCTGCATTGGGTTGTGAGATGTTTTAGCGTCCTGATCATTGTGCGCACACACATTTCTCTCCATAGGCAGTCTGACTGCAGGACACGGGGTTATTAATCTACGCTGCCTCTGCCACCCACCACCCCGCGCTCCTCCAGGGCGACTGTTGATGACACGTACAGATCATGACGCCCACGAGCCAATCACAGATCTCATCCTCAGTGCTTCACAATCCTGCTGCAGTCGGCACTGCCCACTCTACACACTCCACACACACTCCACATTCACACGTGTTTCTTCTCTAGAGCACATAAAACACAACCCAGCGGAAAGATTTTGCATCTCTTACCAAATAGAGAGCCCACAGTTAAAGTTAAAGGTGAATGTATTCTCAAATAGAAATACTGTAAGTTGTAGTTTGTACATCTGCTTTTTTAAATCCAGACTAATGCTTGTACACATGCATTTTACTGAGTGCTGATGTGTGTTTGGGCCCGTTTTTGTTTTTGATTGATTTTTTATTTATTTATTTTTTTTGGCTAGACGGATTTTAATAAACACAACGCAAAGTAACACCATTTTTTTTCAAATGTATTAAGATTTTTTTAAAAAAATCTTTTTTTGTCATCATAAATGCCATGATCATAGGAGAACATCTCATTAAATTATCATTAAAAAAGAATAAACATAACATTTTAGGCTTTATATTAAAAAGAAAATATATACTTTTTTACAATATATTTCAGATTTTTAATAGCTTTTGTATGTTAACTCAAATCAACTTTTCAAAAAAGTATGATAATAATTAATAATAATACTTCTACCATATATACTTCAGAATCCAAGTAACTAATGCCATTTTCCATCAAATATGATATAAAATATGATATAAAATTTATCAAAAAAAATTAATATATATATATATATATATATATATATATATGACATCAGATCAGCATAAAACATCACCTCTTGGCCACTGTTAGTGCATTAAGTAACTTTTATGTCTGTAAATTTTAGCGCATACAAGTATGCAAATGTGAGACACCGCTGGAAACTAGATGTGGGCCTTGCACAAATAATAAAAACAAATAAATAAATAAAGAAGCGATTACTACAGCAGGGAGTTAATTAACGGCTTATTTCTGTTTGATAGGAGAATAATGCGCTGTAATTTTACCTTGATGCAATATAAAACTGCAAGCTGCCACTGCTGCACTGGATAATTAACAGCTGTGTCTACTGGCCACTAGGACCTCAGCACCTATTAATGCCAAAAAAAAACACAATACTACAATTAAAGGCACTGCTATTAGACATTAAACTGGGTTGGTATATAGCGGGTGGTAAATTGGTCCGCTTTTACCTTTAATTGCCTCAGAAATTACGAGGAGGGATTATATTAATGTTTTTTAACGTAATGTAGAGGAAATGAGAAGTGCTGAGGGATAATGTTATGGCCCAATTTGTCTGTTTTGTCGGCATTTTTATGCCGAAGAGAGAAAAAAAAGACTTGGATGGTATCCCTCTGAGCATCCAGAGGTCAAATTAACATGTAAAACACATCGTCATATTAAGTCTCCATAATGTCTGTGGAGTTTTGCAGATACCCACAAAGACTAAATTAGACATCTCTCTCCTGTATTTCATGTCACATCAGAAGCTGTGTCCCAATTTGCATACTAGATTAGAAGTGCATCTCAAATCATAGCAAATCCAGAGATCCTGGATGGTGTTGGTATTTTTAAAATGTGCATCCAAACTTGGTTTTTATGCTTAATATTACTCACAACCACTTGAAATATAGGAAAAGTGTTAGTTTTTTAACCTAAAAGTAAAGCAGATTGATATTAAAATTGTCAGGTTGAAAAAAAAATATATGCATACTGTACCATTTGGGTCAGTAAGAATTAAAGCTTTTAAAAAAAGTCTTCTTACATTCAACAAGGCTCGCTTTATTTAATAAAAATGCAGTCAAAACAGTAATATTGTGAAATATTATTACAAATTAAAATAACTGTTTTCTATTTTAATGTTTTAAAAATGTTTAATTTATTCTTGTGATCATTACTCCAGTCTTCAGTGTCACATGATCCTTCAGACATTATTCTATATGCTGATTTGCTGCTCAAGAAAACAGGTTTGCTGCTAAACTATGATGCTTTCTTTTAGAATTCATGTTAAAAGAGCAACATTTATTTGAAATAGTAATCTTTGCACCATGATAAATGTCTTTACAGTTACTTTTAATCAATTTAGCGCATCCTGTCTGAATAAAAGTATTAATAAAAAAACGTACTGACCCCAAAAGTGTGTGTATATACATATAGAAATGAAATGTGCTTGAATTTACAGCTTTTATTTGTAATATGTTTAAATAAACTTCTAAGTAATCTTCCTGGTCTCTGTTTTAATAAGTTTTCAAGCCAATTGATTTTATTAGAAAAAAAGTGAGGTTTTAAAGTTGTTCTCTCTTTTTACCAGCTGAAGTTGGAGATAGCATTTACAGCTGATTTATGCACGTTAGTGAACATCTTGCTTTTATTGTAGACAGCCTCAAGCTGTCATGACGTGTCATCTGTCTGTTCCATGGTGTTACATTAAATCTTTCTTTCTGTTCTTCCTTTCTTTTGTCCGCCCCACTCCTCTGCCCGTCCTCTGGGTACGGCCGTCAATGCCCTCATTCCCACGCTGTGTGTGTGTGTGTATCATCTTTTCTCTGCTCCAATAATGGCAGAACTCCACATCAGCATCTGCCTTCATTAAAAGTAATTACAGAGTCTTGCTCATATTGGGCTCACTCACAGACAGAGTGTTGCGGCCCACATGAGCTGACTCAGGATCAGGGAGACCCCTCGACCCCAGGCAGTCCTGTTCACTGGTCAATAAATAAGAACTAGCACACGTTGTAAAGCTTAAAATAACTTGTTTGTTGCCTTTCGTGCCGTGCCTTGTTAAGAAACAGTCTGAAGAACGACACTGAATGAGGGAGACCAGTTCAAACCAACAAATCATTGGTTTGTTCATTTAAAGAATCACCTCAGGAGTCATTTGTTTGCAAATCAGACTACACAAATAGAAATTGAACCTTGAGAAAGTCATTTATGTCTGGTATTTTTAAAAATAAATTCCTAAATCCTAGGTTTTTTTTTGTTTGTTTGTTTTAGATGCACCTGGCACTTTCGTATGCAGACTATCATTCTGTTATGAGTTGGTTTCTCCAAATCAGAGTATGGCTCTAAACTGACTTATCAATAGTTTAGATTCATTTGGGCCATGTGTTGCTTTCATAATGGTAGAAAAATCATGATTTTTATGAATTGTTCATAGAAAAGAATGTCAAGAAAGTCATTTATAACTGGTATTTTTACAAATCGATTCCCAAACCCTAGCATATTCTGGCAGAAACTGGCTGGAAATTTCTGATGTTCACAAATCTTTAGCAGTATAGAACATAAAAATCATTTAAAGATTCCAAAGTTCTTTAGATTCACCTTCTGGATCTTTCATATCCAGACCATCATATAAGACTCAATTGGTTTCTCTAAATCAAAGTCTTTCTTTTGAAATGACTCTAAACTGACTTATCAGTAGTTTAGATTCATTTGAGCCGTGTGTTATGTTCACATTGGCATAAAAATCCTGATGAAATGTTCATAGAATAGAATGTCAAGAATGTCATTTATATCTGGTATTTTTTACAAACCCTTGTTTTTAGATGCATATTCTGGTGGAAACGGGCTGAAAAAGTCTGATGTTCACACATTTTAATGGAGTAGAACATAACAAAAGTCATTTATGTCTGGTATTTCTTAAAAATAGATTCCGAAAAGTGTTTTTTTAGATTCACCTTCTGGCACCAAAATCTTTCCTTAGAAATGACTCTAAACTGACTCATCAGTAGTTTAGGTTCATTTGAGCCATTTGTATCTAACAAAAAATGCTAGTGTTTACAATATCTTCTGTTCACACTGGCGGAGAAATCCTTACGTTCGTGAATCGTCAATGGAATAGGACCTCAAGAATGTCTGGTATTTTTAGAAACAGATTCCAAAACCCTATTTTTTTTTTTTTCAGATGCACTTTATGATTCATATACAGACCATGATCCTGTTAAAACTCGATTTGTTTCTCCAAATCAAAGTGTTTCCTTTGAAATGACTATAAACTGACTCATCAGTAGTTTAGGTTCATTTGAGCCATTTGTATCTAACAAAAACGCTAGTGTCCAATGTAAAAAATATTCCGACGTTCACGAATCGTTAATTGAATAGAACCTCAAGAAAATCTAGTATTTTTAAAAACAGATTTTTTTAGATGCACCTTATGAAACATATCCATACCATCATTCTGTTAAGACTCAATTTGTTTCTCTGAATCAAAGTGTTTCCTTTGAAATGACTCTAAACTGATTTTATCAATAGTTTAGGTTCATTTGAGCCATTCCGTATCCAACAAAAACAGCCCCACTTTGGGAGAAAACTCTGGTTGGTGGAAACTAACACACACACAACCTAGATTTAGTTGTATCAGTCCTCCAGTGGGTTTCACACAAACAGTGGGGTCATGAGGCGGAAATCTCAGCATTCATTTGGGCTTTTATTTACAACTTCCATCGCGCCCCATTTCTCTCTCTCTTTCTCACCGTCGCGCGCTGAAAAGCACCAGAGTCCGGTTTCGCCCGCCAGCCATATGCCTTTGTCAGGCGTTCATCTCATCCCTTGTTCCGCCGTTCGGAAATTCCAAAGGTGAATTAAATACAGTATACCGCCCCCATCTCCCTCTTCTTCTACCTTTTTGTCCTTTCTCGGTTTACTGTTCGACGTGAAATCGGACAGTAATATTTACTCTTCAGTGAATCAAAGGAGACGCTCTGCCTGTTTTTTCCACCGTCTTGTGCACAAATCTGATACTTTTTCCCGAGACGCTCTGTCAAAGCAAAGAAAAGACACCGCTCCTTTCTCTTTTTTGGTTTTTTTTTTTTTACCCTCGTTTCGTCTGAAAAGAAGAAATGCAAAATGCAATAATGCGTCCGGTTGCATGAAACGGAGGGAGTGCTTGACTGACCCTCTTTGTGGAAAACATGATCTCTCTGGGCTTGTTCTCACAGGCAGTCTATGTTGTGTATGTTGTTTGGTCTCTATTTCTCTCTCTTCCTGCTTTATTTCTCTATTCCCTTTTGTATGTTCGTGGACATACAATCACAGAAGGTCTTCGTATGTGAGGATGGCTGTAAGTGGAATTGGGTTGTGAGTATGTTTGGTTGGGGAAGTAAGTACTGGAATAAATATTTGTTGGGAAGCCTGGCGACTCTCTCCGTTGAAACTCAACAGATGCTGAGAGTCTGATATATACACAAAACCTTTAAAATCAGATTAAAAAAACTGAGATATCTGACTTTATTCAGCTGGAGATTGACCAGCCCGATCTCACGGCAATTCGTACATATTTTACAAGGTGGCTAATTCGTACGAATTTGTATGAATTCACTTGTACAAATTCTTATTTACGACTTGCACAATTCATATGTATTTGTACGAATGACCTACACCTAACCCTGCCCCTAAACCTACCTGTCACTGGGGTCTATCTAGAGTGAGGTCATATCAATTCATACGAATTAGCCACCTCGTAAAATATGTACGAATTGGTCGTGAGATAGCGCTGGATTGACCAGTATTTAAAAAAATAATATAGTCAACATTTGAAGTGGATCAAAAAACGTTCATCAAAGTTGTCCTAAGAAAAGTATGGGTATTGTTTTTGTTTTAGGACAACTTTGATGAAAGGTTTTAATCCACTTCAAATGTTGACTACTGTATATTTTTATTTTCTTATACTAGATATGTAAAACTGACTATTATGTTTTTATTATTCAATAATATAACATATATGCATTATGTTTTAGTTTATAATTACAGCAATAAAGTATACTTTTTTTAAAAAATTAACATTATTAGAATCCGCAAAAACCTGCATATTTCTACTAACTAAAGCCATTTTAGCCTTTGAATGACACCAAAAACAAGGGACATTGACACGTCCAGTATTTACTGGCCTGTAACAGAATTCAAGGCCGCAATCTCAGGTGCGAGTGCCTGCACGTCTTTTACCCCAAGACTTTAACGTTTCATTACCGCGGTAAAGACAGACAAAGTTAAACGCAGTGAAACAGAGAGCCTCTCAACACTGAAAAGAATCCATTGATGTAACGCTCACTGACTCTGAGATCAAAAGAAACTCCTCTGGATCAATTTTTCCTTCGCTTCGGAATCTACCTTTCTCATACCACTCTTTAATTAAATGGGACATTGTTGTCTAGGTATGAAAAAGGGCCAATTCAGGCACGTCATAGCAGAGGAATCCAGACTGGCCCGTACCTGACCCCCCTCAAGACTACAAAAGCCCCCGTCCGGCCCGTCGGCTCACCTCTTCGCTTCCAAAGCAGGTGAACAATTAGCGACCGAGATGGACCTGTCAGATCTTGAGAACGAGGGAGTATGGGGTGAGGAAAGGAGGATAGATGTGTTCTCCCTTCCTCGGGACGTGCCCGAGCGCCCTCCATTCATGCGGCAGGGGGGTGATACCTTGAGTGTTCAAAGCGGGAGTCTGAGGCAGAGAGACTTGTAGATCTGAAGGGCCATATGAAAGGCAAACAATAAGCAATCTGTTTGTCCACCCCTGCAAAACGGCACTCGCCTTTCATCCGCCGGCTCCCATTTCCGCGGGTCGCGACTTTCCTCAAACATCAATTACTGTTACGTACGCCGTTTGATCTCGGGGCTTCTCCTTGACATAGTATCGGGAGGCGGGAGGGGGCTTATAGTGTGTGTGCTGAGACAATGCACCAGTTGTGAGAGATTTTTTCCTTTATTTTTCTACGCTTTGTATTCTGTATAAACGAACGTGTTTAGTTTGCGCAGTTTATTTGGACCTCACAGGAAATGATCTGATGCTTCTCCACCACTTCAGCGCCCCTACATTTTCCAGAAAAAAAAAAACTCAGAAGGACCGTTCCACGAAATCTTACCACTTACCGATAAAAACACTGTTTGCTTTATCCATCTGTAGTTTGTCATTACATGTAGTAATATATATATATATATATATATATTATTTATAATTGTAAAATGCAAATGTTATAATAATCAGTGAATAATATGGCTAATAATTACTTTTTAATTAATAAAGCTAATAATGGTTTAAATAATATTGCTAATAATAATATTATAATACTATAAGCTCTGTTTACATTAGGTACTATACTTTAATATTTGATAATATTGTAAATTGTATATCATCAATAATAATAATAATAATAATAATAATAATAATAATAGCAGTAGTAGTAGTAGTAATAGTAGTATTAAAATACTGTTATAATAATACGTGAATAATATTGCTAATAATTAATAAAGCTAATAATAATTGCTTTAAATAATATTATAATACTACAAGCTTTGTTTACATTAGGTATTATACTTTAATATTTGATAATATTATACATTGAATATCAAAAATAATAATAATAATAATAGTAGTAAAATACTGTTATAATAATCAGTGAATAATTTTGCCAATAATTAATAAAGCTAATAATAATTGCTTTAAATAGCATTGCTAATAATAATAATAATATTAATACTATAATTTTTTTTTACAAATGTAGCTTCTTTTGCAAAAATGGTTTTTATATATACATTTGTAAGGTTGCATATGTTACACGCACGCACGCACACACACACACACACACACACACACACACACACGTTTACTTAGCTATCTGAATGGAGACGTTCCATAGGCGTAATGGTTTTTCTACAGTACAAAAACCGCATTTTCTATTGCCCTACAGCAACCCCACACCTAACCCTACCCCTTACAGAAAACGTTCTGCATTTTTACAATTGTAAAAAAAAAACTTTTATTAAACCTGTTTATATTTGTAATCAATCACTTGTGACTGAGCAATAATTGCTGACATTTTGTTTAAATTTTTTTTTTTTTTTTTTTTTTTGCCTCTTTTGCCTGAATTTACTGCAGACAGGGCTGGCTGTGAAAAAATACTCAGATGCTTGTCTTTTTTTTCCCTTTCCATCTCCCTCTCCACTCCAGTCCAGCTTATCCACAACTTGTATTCTTCTAAGTATGAATAATTTGCTAGTTTATTTGGCTTGCCGTCTGTCGCAGAAAGCAAAAGCAGTCGTGTCGTTGTTAATTTTCAGCCGGAAGCTCTCGATGGGGGATCGCACGGCCCTCTGGGAGCAGAAGTGCCCTGTGCTTCCAAATCTACGCAGAGCATGTGAAAGTGAGGATAAAGGAATTTTCTTCGGCCTTCTTTTCTGCGCTAGTTCACGTATTCCGTTGGAGGCTAAATTTTTAATGAATTAGATCAAGGTGACATCCATTGTCTGAACCTGGGGAAAAAGACACAGGACGTGGGCCATCACTTCCTCCCAACCTGATTTGTGGGGAAATTTCGAGAGCAGAGTGCGAGAAGGCATCACATCGTCACTTAATGAATTACTTAATGTGTCCCTCCGTTGTTTAATTGAATTAATTAGGGGCCTAATTGGGCTGAGTGATGATGGCTTCCAGGGCTGAGGAGCCCTTGATGAGAGGAGGGTTGAGTTCGGGAAGTGTGTGTGAGACAGTGAGTAACACTGGGAAATCCTCGTGGGACACACACACACACACACACTAGCACAAGACCACGAGCAGAGGGCCTTCTGGGAGTAGATCCCTCCCTCCTCTTCCAGAGAGCCACATTCTGCCGGTGGGCGGCAGTCACGACCAGTACTGATTAGGGACGTGCAAAACTATGGATTTTCAATATCGGTGACTTTATCAACACTGAGGTAGTAAGTGACGAATTCACATCAGAGAGCTTCTCTTTGACAAAATCTGATCACATGAGATGCATGTTAATACCAGGTGAGCAGTTTCTGTCTGCTGTTCACTTGAGATCAGATCTCCTGAGACGGATGTTATACCAGGTGTAAAAGGGGCCAAGTATGTAACCTGGTACACTTACCACTCTCTGTGTGTGTGTGCGCTCCACAGGTCTGACAGCAGCAGCCATGGCTGAAGCTATGAAACTCCAGAAAATGAAACTGATGGCCATGAACAACATTCACGGAGCAGGAAGCCAGAATGGTACCGAGTCAGAAAACGAGGAGCTGAACTCCAGTGCAGGTCAGTCACTCACACATAGATACTTCAAAGTGCACTAAATCATCCTGTTTGTATGTTTTTGTTTTTATTTTGCAAATGATTTTTAATAATATGTAAACCTTTTGTTATATACACTACTTTTAAAAAACTTGGGGTCAGTAAGATTTTTTTTAAATTAAATTAATACATTTATTCAGCAAGGGCACATAAATTGATCAAAACAAATCAAATAAATGCTGTTCTTTTGAACTTTCTTTTTATCAAAGACTGCTAAAAATGACTCGGTTTAGAAAAAAAACAACAATAATAAACTGTTCTTAACATTGATAATAATAAGAAATGTTTCTTGAGTAGCAAATCAGCATATTAGAATGATTTCTGAAGGATCATGTAACAGGAATCACAGGAAGAAACTGCATTTACTTTATAAATAAACAAATGAAATAAAAGAAGCCTTAGTGAGTATAAAGCCTCGTTCAGACTGTCTGCCCAGATACGATTTTTGTGCAATCCGATTGAAATCTGATCATATTTAGAACGTCTGAACGCCAACGAACTATATGAAATACAATTTTTGCAAATCCGTTTCGAGCTACATTCATATGTGGTTTGGAATCCTATTCAAATCGCATTCCTGGAAATCCGTTTCAGTCTGACCGGTCAGATCGGATTTAGCGTTGCTTTTTCACATTCTCACACAACGTAAAATGTAAACATGTCAGACGTTTTTGTAGAATACATGCTGAATGTCTTTTCAGAAATAAGGTTGTGTTGTTGCGAGTTTTGAAACCAGCGGAGACGGCAGTACGGAATAAAGTCGCATAATTCAGCTTCCTGCGTGTCATTCCGTCAAATGAAAGAGCGTTTCTGGACACACAAATTGGATATGAACAGTTGTGATACAATGTCTGGACAGTCATCTAGATTGGATTCCAATCGAATATGCAAAAAATCAGATTTGGGCTGACAGTCTGAACGGAGCTTAAAGGAGTAGTTCACTTCCAGAACAAAAATTTACAGATAATGTACTCACCCCCTTGTCATCCAAGATGTTCATGTCTTTCTTTCGTCAGTCGTAAAGAAATTATGTTTTTTGAGGAAAACATTTCAGGAATTTTCTCCATATAGTGGACTTCTATGGTGCCTGCGAGTTTGAACTTCCAAAGTGCAGTTTAAATGCAGCTTCAAAAGGCTCTAAATGATCGCAGCCGAGGAAGAATGGTCTTATCTAGCGAAACGATTGGTCATTTTCTAAAAAAAAAAAAAAAAAAAAAATTTATATACTTTTTAACCTCAAACGCTCGTCTTGTGTAGCTCTGCAATGCGCATGCTTACTCTGTGCAGTCCCGTTCGAAACAGTTAGGGTATGTCGAAAAACTCCCATCTCATTTTCTCCTCCAACTTCAAAATCGTCCGACATCGCTGCAGAAGTACCGACCCAGTGTTTACAAAGTGAACATGCAAAGGAGGTCAAATGCCCTTATATATATAAAAAAGGTAAAACAGCGATGTAGGACGATTTTGAAGTTTTTTTTCGACATTAATTATCATGAACCGGAATGCACAGAGTTCACGCAGAGCTAGACAAGACGAGCGTTTGAGGTTAAAAAGTATATAAATGTTTATTTTTTTTTAAGAAAATGACCAATCGTTTCGCTAGATAAGACCATTCTTCTTCGACTGGGATCATTCAGAGCTGTTTGAAGCTGCATTGAAATTGAATTTTGGAAGTTCAAAATATGGAGAAAATTCCTGAAATGTTTTCCTAAATTTCTTTACGACTAAAGAAGGAAAGACATAAACATCTTGGATGACAAGGGGGTGAGTACATTATCTGTACATTTTTGTTCTGGAAGTGAACTAGTCTTTAAGAGATTTTAAGTCTTACCAACCCCAAACTTGAATGATTGACATTTTGAAGCATATCTCTTATATTTTTCACTGTTGTCGTTTGCAGCGTCGCTATGTTCTCACAAATGCTTTGTGTATGAGTTATTGCACCTGCCACAGTTCAGTAGAATCACTTCTGAGCTCCTCACCTGGTAATCAAACAGCAAAACACATTTCTGATGTGCAGGGCTACATAGCCATTAGCTTTGACCAGTTTATGACTCACTAGCTTTGAATCACTTACCAGCGCAGGCTATAGATATTCACAATATGAAAATAAAGAGCACTGTTAGGAAGCGTTCAGCAATCTAATCACCTCAACACACACACACAGGCACGTGACCTGAGGTAATGGGTTCTTGCCCACGCAGCCCTCTCCTTTCTGCTGAGCTTTATTGAGGCTAATGACGTCTTTAATGTTCCCCACCTGACTGTGCATTTAGATTGTGATGTTACCATTGCTGCACACACACACACAAAGTAAAATGTCATTCTTTATTATCACAGTCAACAACTGCGAGCACAGACACAAATGCCATCCGTTGTTATTGCCAAGACCAATAACGCTTACATACACGAACAACACACAGATAAGTGAACAGAAACACAGTGCGTGTGTGTGAATATGTAGAGGGAGACATTAATACCAGCAATTCACTCCTCATATCAGTGTGCAAAGGCTTCAAAGTTGCAGTCAAATGTGTTTAAAGATAAAGCAAAAAAAAGGACATAAAAACAGGGATATACTTATCAGTCAGAAGTTCGTAATTACAATTTTTTATTGTTTTTGAAAGACATCTCTTCTGCTCACCAAAGCTACATTTATTTGATAAAAAATACAGTAATATTGTTAAATATTATTACAATTTAAGATAACTTTTCTATTATATTTTAATAGTCTTCAATGTCACATGATCCTTCAGAAATCATTTGAGTATGTTGATTTGGTACTCAATTATTATGGGTCATTGGCTTTATTAATTATTAATTATGGTCCTTATTACTATCAGTGTAGAAAACCGTTTTTGCTGCCTAATTTTTTTTTTTTTCAGGATTCTTTGATGAATAGAAAGTTCAGTGAACAACATTTATTTAAAATAGAAATATTTTGTAAATAAAGTTTGTTATAAATGTCTTCATCATCACTTTTGATCAATTTATGTGTCATTGCTGAATAAATGTAGTCATCTCACTCTCTTTCTTTAAATCTTATTTACCCCAAACTTACCCCAATAACTGATTTCCAGAAAAATATTAAACAGCAACAACTGCACATATTAGAATATGACACCAAATACATAAAAAAGTATAATAATAATGTTAGAAATTGTAATAATATAGCACAATATTTCTTTTTTGCTATATTTTTATTAAAATAAATACAGGCTTGGTGAGAAGAAGAGACTTATATAAAAAAACATAAAAAAACAAAAAACGAGAAACACAGTAAGCACAGACCCAGCACTATAGGCGTTTGTTTGTGTGGTGTCAGATCTGATAAGTCGAGATCAACTCTTTCGGATGGCTTTTTGGATTCCAAATTGGATACCAGTTTTCTTACATACTGTCACATATTTAAAAACAAAACAAGTTTTCAGCAAATTAAAAAAAAGTCTGTTTCTCTCATTTTCACTGACAAACACACTGTAGTTCATACATTTTCTGATCCAATGTGTGCTTGTGGTCCATTGAAATATTTGAACTGGTCAGAAGGTGAGAGTTACCAATAATCATTTAAATGGTTGATTCATTCAGGAACGAAACTGTCATGTTGCTCAGAGATGCAAAACAGTGCTGTAGCTGTGTTTGGAATTATTTTTTGTTGGCGAAATGGAGCAAAAACAGGCAACATGGCGTCTAAAACGTAAGTCTCTTAATATTAACTTTTTTTTTTTTTTAACTGTTGTATAAAATCAAAATCACATTTGTAACCATGCTTATTTTTGAAGAAAAAAGGGCACTCTTCGTGTGATTTTAACTATATGAAATTATATA
>JAFVLL020005141.1:0-17500 GCA_021397915.2 Tor tambroides | reverse complement strand
CACAGCTTCATGAGAAACGGCTTGATCCGAAACACAGAATAATGTCCCAGAATACGTACAAGAGAGGTGGTACTGTTATTTTTCCATGTTAATTTTTAATTTCTTTAACATATTAATCATAAAATTAGTGAATTGGATATAAATATACTAGGGCTGTCAACGTTAACGCGTTAACGCATGCGATTAATTCAAAACCCTTAACGCGTTAAAATAATTTAACGCAAAATTACTGAAACACAATTTCTATTCTAAATCTTTTTCCCGATTTCGCTTCTCTGTTTGCAATCAGATCATTTTAATCTGCTAAACTCCGGGAAAGTTTTCAGTCCAGTGATCCAGCAAACGAATCCATTCAAGCAATTAGTCCAAAACAGCGCTAATGTAAAGAAAACCAGGCTGATTACATAAGAGATGGCGGAGAGAATAGATACTCACGTTGCGTTTTCAGTGAATTATTCAAGCTCTGTGATTGTTTCTGAAGAGCGTCGTGCAGTGTGAAATACAGACTGAACGTAACGTCAAAACATCCCACCACTGTATGATACGCAAACTACGTTTTCTCGGCTGGATAAAGCAAACCAGCTTCTTTTGATGTTTGAGTTCTGATGGTTGAGGATTGCGATCAAGCTAAAGACGACTGCGGTGACGTACAGGAGTCGTAAGCACGCGTGAGTCTGATACACCGTGTTTGAGCGCTCTTGACGCACAGATCATGTGTTGTATTCATGCACAGACACATTTCAGTGCATTCACATTGTTTCCACACACATTCAGGATAATGTTTTGATTTGATTTGTGTTAAATGCAACTGCATTATTTTGTTACTGAATTGGGCAGATGTCCAATGTCCACTGTAATTGTTTCTTTGTA
Organism: Tor tambroides; assembly: GCA_021397915.2. Taxonomy (NCBI): domain Eukaryota; kingdom Metazoa; phylum Chordata; class Actinopteri; order Cypriniformes; family Cyprinidae; genus Tor; species Tor tambroides. The sequence continues at coordinate 16,630 of JAFVLL020005141.1, read as the reverse complement.
ATGAGTATTTGTTGCATTGGTGTACCTTGTAGAGCGTCCTTGAGCCTGGGAAAGGCACTATATAAATTAAACATTATTATTATTATTATTAATAATAAAGCTCTTTCTGAATTGTGACTATTATGAAATGTTTGATATGAAAGTTAAATTCTTCAGAGGAACGGTCTACTAAAAAAAGTCAGTGGTGGACATTAATAAAGTCTATAAATGTGACTCAGATGAAGCTTCTGTCTGAATCTAATCAACACTCTTATTAGAGTTTTTCAGCTCATCAGGAATCAAGCGTCACTCAGTCCACATTCAACACAGACCAGATCCATCTAATTAAACAAAGACTAAAATCTATTTTAGCCAAAATTATGTTACAAAATTAAAAATCAGGAATAAAATCTGCCAACAGTGTTTAAAAATGTGTTTAAGCTCAGAACAGCAGTGTTTCTCAGGCTGTTCCAGATCGTGTGACGAGGCTGATCCCGTGTTTTTTCCCAATTTTTAAAAATCCTATCCAATAGTTGAAAAGAAAGAAGTAAACACAGTCACTAAGAGGCTGTGACGGCTGCCAATCAAAATGTGGAGCGGATGATTCCCTGTGTTCTGTCAGAAAACAAACTTGCCCGTGTACCAGACAGTCCTGTAAAGTAAAAACTATTTTACAAGGCATCATAATGGCAACAAAAAGACAAAATGTTCTTTTAGTAAACCCTAGGCTGGGACATATACCTGTGTGAATGTCTGTGATTGGCTACATTGCTCAGCGCTACGAAAACACATTGTAAATACAATCTTTCGACGCTTTCCAGAGAGCAAACACAAATGCGCACTGAAGCATTTGCCAAATTTGTTTCGCCAATATCCTACTATTACAGTTTTAACTGAGGGTGCTTATCACTGCGTGAGCAACGGACGTGTGGCGTGAGAGAGTGAGAAAAGTGTCAGTTGCTGAATGTGTGAGAGTTGGCAGCCCTGTGTAAATCAGTATTTACATAGCATTACAGTAGTAAACGTATCTGTCTCACACGTCTCCCGCAAAAATCACATCTACTGTCCCGCTACAGACCTATGACCAGGAGGTCACTATAAGATCGCCTCTCGCTCGGACTAGCAGAGGTCAGACTGTGACTGTAGATCACAAGCCTCGGTCCAGCAGAGGTCAGATCCAGACCGGATCAAACTCAGCCGCCTGTAACACTCCTGAAGGCCCGGTGAGTTTGATCCGTGCTGGAGACGAGAGAAGAACCGCACAGAAACACACATACCTGCATCTCCTGCTGCACACGGAGCCTCTCACAACCCAACTCCTCCTGATAGAACTAACAGAGAGAACCATCACAACACACGATTACATACGTGTGTGTGTGTGTGTGTGTGTGTGTGTGTGTGTGTGTGAGTGTGTGTGTGAGTGTGAGAGAGAGAGAGAGAGAGAGAGAGAGAGCGAGAGAGTGTGTGTGTGTGTGTGTGTGTGTGTGTGTGTGAGAGAGAGAGAGAAGAACAAACTGTAATAAATCCTTTTACAGCAAAATTGAGAGGGGATTTGAAGAGCTGTTCGCTTTGAACCGGTAGTCTTAGCTGTTTTACAACATTTTGGATTTATAGCAGGTGAGATGCTTTTAAAACATTTTCACCTCAAGTAAAAGCAAGATTATATTGATGCAAATCATCAACACAATCTGCAATAAAATATAGGAACTGGGTCAATAATGTGACACTACTTTCCCCTAAATACATTAAACTTGCAATTCATACATACAGTGACTTGAGTACACCTTTTCTATGATGAATGTTTTTCATTTCTGTATTAAAACTGATTTTGATATTTTGGGGGCACGTAAAGTCTTTTTTTTTTCCAAAGAGAAAAAAATAACAAAACTGCTTCACTGTTAATCACTGCTATTTATTAATATCTAAAAGCATTTGTCTGCAAAATCATGCAAAATCGAGTCACGTGGTGCAAAAAACCTACAGAAAAATGCTAGCAGGAAATAATATCATAAGGAACCATTCAGACCTTCATTACTCATTAATGTCAATAAGTTCCTAAAATATCAAAGAATTTGACCTTTTTAGGACAGGATGAGGTTAGTTCAGGTTATAAAATATCATGTGGTACAGACAGTCACTTGCTCCATTTCTAAATGAATCAGCCTATTGAACGAATCGGCTAAATGAATGACTCAGTGACTCACTCATGACTGACTCACTCAAGACAGTTACTTGCTGCCAGCTACTGTCCATTTTCTTTTCATATTTAAAGCACAATTTCATGGTAGAATATTTCATGTGTGCAGCTTCAAAAAAAAAAAGAAAAAAAGAAAAAGCAAAAAGCTTCAGAAAATTTTTTAGCATGTGCAAAGTCAAGACACAAAGGTTGCAAGGCTAAAATGAAAGCCATCAGCTGAGAATTTGACGTTGTTTATTTCGCTGACTCGTGTGCGTTGTTTGCCTTCACGCCTCCGTGAAGGCTGATGAACCGTGAGCCCGCTCGTACTGCAGGCTCATTCCACACATAATCGTTCACACTCACAAGCTGCAAAGAGTCAACCCGCCTCCACAAATTACTAGCATCAACCTCAGATTATCTCTCCTCATCCAAGAGTGGCCAGAGGTGATAGATTGTCTCACTTTCGCCCCTAGCTCATAATTTGGAGGCTGGGTGGATAAGTCTTCCCCTGTCTCACGAAGAGCAATCAAAACACCTGGATGGACTCGAGGAATCAGCACACTAATTGCACTGATAACTGTGATGCCCTGAAATACTGAGATTTTGCAGAAGAGGAAATTATGATAGAACTGTGATAGTGGTTCTGTTGAAAAATTTCAAAGGGCCAAGTGAAACCAAATAAAACTGTGATGGTTGATATCAAGATGAATGAGAATGATAGTCAAAGATAGTCATCCATCTGGTGCATGTTTACATAGAAAAACGAGTAAACAAAAATGCAGAGAGACTAGGTCCAGTGAATGGCCCTTATAACCTCAGTTGAATATTTATAAAATACTGTAACAAATTACTATGCAGTAACATGTATTTATAAGTCATACTAATGTAGCTATCTGTTTTAAAAAAAAGTTTTAGATGTTGCAATTTTAGGGTTTTTAGTAACTTTCATAAATTAAAATATATTATTTGAGATATAAAGACCATGGTGGAGGGGTTGAATGCTGTCTGAAAGAACCCACTATGGTCAAAATGCCTCTAAAATTATTTCAGAATATGTATGAATTGACAGATAATAAAAGCATATACAGTAATTAATAAAATTTAGATGTATAGGATGAAGATGCAGAACATGGAGATATATATACTGTATATATTTTGAGAGAAGTCCCTTATGCTTATCAAGGCTGCATTAATTTGTTCAAAAATACAGTAAAATACTATGAAAAATTATAATTTAAATTATTATTATTATTATTTGAATATATTTTAAATGTAATTTGACGGCAACGCTGAATTTTCTGCATCATTACTTCAGTCTTCAGTGTCACATGATCCTTGAGAAATCATTCGAATATGATGATTTGCTGCTCAAGAAACACTTCTTATTATTATCAATGTTGAAAACAGTTGTGCTGCTTAATATTTTGGTGGAAACCATGATATTTTTGGATGAACAAAATGTTCAAATGAACAGTAGTGTTGAATGGTACACTTAGGTGTTGCTGAAAATACTGTATATGTATTGCTATAATTAAAAGTATTTGCATCTGCAGGTGCCTTTATATTTACATAATTTCATCAAAACAAACTTATTTTACAGTTTCTTTTTGTACACAAAATGTGATGTATCAATCTTTCGAAATAAAAAAAAACTTTTTATATAATACACCTTATATAAATATATATATATATATATATATATATATATATAACACAAGTGCCTGATGCTTCTCATAACAACATGGAGTGAACTTTTGACACCATTCACAAACACAAAATCACTGAGATCTTTAATTCTGCCAAACAAATGTCACATTTATCAACTGCAACAGCATAACTGAACCAAATACATCCACTTCAAATCATACTGTAATTATTTACAGATCTATATCAAATGAACAAATTAAAAACAACACGCGCAGCAAGTTAATCAAACAATGAGCCCGAGGAAGACAAACTCACTGAAGCACATGACTACATATTTCATCCATTAATCCTAGAGGATGAACACAGAAAGATACCACAGACTAACATCAGAGAAAACTGCTGAGGCTTACAGGTACACCTTTCTCATTTGCTTCACTGTCACCACACACTTTAACCATTAAACAAACAGCCAACTAAACAGAACAAGGAACCTCTGCTTACTTACAAGTACACGCTCACACACATGGAGTCAAGACAGTAATTCCCAGAGGAGGCAGTGATAGTATTAAACAGCATTCAGACTGAGCATCCAAACTCTCAGCATGCTCTTCAAATTCCTACAGAGAGAGAGAGAGAGCAAGAGAGAGAGTCCCAAAACATGCCCCAGCACTCCAGCAAAGCACTAAAGGGGATCCAGTGAGGAGACATATGTCGGCAAAGCCTCTCACCGGGATAGGAGGCTCGCTAAACCTTTGACAATGATTCAAATAAAGCCTGATCCGCCAAGCTATTCACAAACCATTAAAGAATAGTCTGGAAAGTGCTGGAATTCCTGCCTACACAACTCAACGCATCAGAACAACCTTGACATGAAAACACAGCAGTCTGGAGAGACTTTGCCACTGAGCGATTTGACTGAAAAAACAAACCTTGAAATCATTTTATCCTCCTATAATCATTCGTAAACAGAAAAATGTGGTTTGATGAGTCAAGTCAAGTAGGAAACTGCTTTGATTAGTGATAGTAGCATGCAGTGTGTCAACAGTGAAAATCCTCTTAGTATAATGAAGACTATTGTCTTAATTCCTAATGCCGTCTTATAGGGTCGACGGACGCACACCGACTGCATTGTGCCGAGACACAACACACAATTGCTTGTTGATAAAACACAGCTTGTGTTGAAATCACAATCATATAAGGCAATTTTTATGTTTATGCTCAATTTGATGACTAACGAGTGGAGTATAACGATTTTTTTAGAGCTTTGTGCCATTTTGTGGTCTGCTCGACCTGCCTATTGTACTTAATGCTTTCTACCACCATATGGCATGTAGAAAGTACAAACAAAGCCTTAATAATAGAGTGAAGGACACACTCACTTTACAGTATGTCTCGGTACAGCTGAACATACATAATGCAACAACACATGATTCCAGACAGAGACATATACACACAAAGCAAGCAAAGTATAGACAGTGGACACAAAGTTCTATACTTTTTGCATATAATGTGTACACCGCAATGTAAACGTTATACAGAAATGCACTTTACAACTAGCAATGCTGACATAAGCTGTTTGAGTAACAAGGAGGGGAACGATTGTCTGGTATTGCTTTGAGTTCAATAAACAAAAAGTTAATATAGAGTTGCCTAAATTATGTTTTAGATACAAAATTGCCAGTTACTTTGTTTTTGCGCCATCGGTGAATGATGTTCAAAACGGAGCAACAGTGGAAATGTTGCATTGCGTAGTAGTGGTGTTTAATTTCTAAATGATTCAGTGTTCTTTAACAAATCAGTTGAGTAAATGATTCAATCATAGAATTTTATACTTTTAAAAAATACTTATATTCAACAAACATGCATTATTTGATCAAAAGTGACTATAATGACTTTTATATAGATAGATAGATAGATAGATAGATAGATCACAGTGGAATTAAACTACTCTAAGTTTAACCTCATTTTGATTTATAGATGTTGCCTCCAACTTGACATCATTTAATAATGAGCAGATGTTCAAGATCATCAAATAATGAGTCAAACGTTCCTAAATTAAGCCATGTCTCTCATTAAGTGGCCAGAAAGCCTATATTGTACCAAGACACTGCCCCTGAATTCCAAAGATTTGTCAACTTCAACATGTTCATAGCATTCCAGTGTCACTGCAAACAAAACACAGCCTGCTGTGACAGCTGTCTTTTGACCTTTGTCTGGAGAAAACATACTCATTAATTCTTCATGATTCAAATATAACTCTTTACCTTTACACCGGAGGTTTTACGACATCATTAAAACATTTAGACAACACTAACAAAGCTTTAAAAATGCCAGAGAGGAAGTAAAGACAATCCAAGCGGCCTAGAAAGACAACTAATAAGCCCTGACACAGTAACATTCATTCACGCTAGATGCCACAACATAAAAGCACCTGTAATTAGAAGCCTGTATGTCGGCCCGCAGATGACCTGTACGCAAGTCTTACAACCGCAGTGTTAGAGTTACATTAGGACACCTGTCACATAAGAAACCAATTTTGTGAGATTCGTCATGTTGTGGTTATTTGTGTTGGCTGGTTTCGCATGTGAAAACTTTGAGGCTTTTAGACAAGTCACAACTCATACACACATTCCCACTCTCTCTCTTTTCCACTTCCTTTCTGTCTATTTCTCACTAATATACAGTATATGAACAAGCTACAATTAAAAATGTACACTACTGTTCAAAAATTGGGGGCAGTTTTATAAAGGTTTAAAGTTTGCTCACCAAGGTTGCATGTATTTGATCAAAAATACAGTAAAAACAGTAAGAATGTGAAATATTGTTGCAATTTAAAATAACTGTTTTGTATTTGATTATATTTTAAAAAATGTAATTTATTCCTGTGAGGCAAAGCTGAATTTTCAGCATCATTACTTTAGTCTTCTACGGAAGCCCTGAACCGCATGGTGAGGAAAAAAAAAAAGAAAACTTATCTCGTTATTTCGAGATACTATCTCGTTATTTCGAGATAATAACCAGATTTAATCTGAAATAGAATCTTTTGTAACATTATGTTTTTACTGTCATTTCGATCAATCTAATGCATCCTTGCTGAATAAAATTATTAATTTATTTTAAATCATACTGACCCCAGACTTTTGAATACTGTTTATGAATGTCATTGCAATACATACATACATACACACACACACACACACACACACACACATATATATATATATTTTTATTATTTATTTATTTTTTTTTAATAAAAGATAAGCATGCTTTTCAATCAAAACATTTTACCAAAAAGATTTAAATGCTAAAAAAACCTACTTTTTAATATGAACACATATATAATACTATAATATAATAACATTTTCTGGATGTAAAAACATTAGTGGATCATGTTATCATATGCCTTACATATTCAAATACTTTTGAGGCTACTGTATGCACACAAATGCAAACAAATCAAAAATAATTATCAGACCTTGCGGATATTGTCATCAAATGTCAAAGCAGATCAGTCACGAATCCTGCATGCAGCTCAAAACTTAACAGCATTCCTTCTGAGACAGTGTTGAAATGCACACATATGTGTATGTGCAAGAAACATGTGATTTGCATGTTGAAACATGCAAATGACTTCTATGTCAACTTCCAAGCATTTTTTAGTTTAAAGTTTTTACATTCTTTCCCCATTAATATAATCAGCATGTGCATGTTTGCTACCAAAATTCCAAAGTTACACTGTCATACCATAAGTTTTATAGCATGCTCATCATAAAGGAAGAAATGACACCAAAAGAGACACTTTCTGTATAGTAAGCAGTAAAATAACAGTTCCACAAAATGCATAAGATGCAAAACAGACAGATCCAGTTACCTTCAGATATCCACGTTCTCTCACACGCTATGGTCACTCTGACCTGCACCAATACAGTCAGACCAAACAACCATGAACTCCACTCGCTGGAGCACAAACACTCGTGTACATTATAACAAACCTCTTACAGGAAAGCTAGAACCAGTAATACCAGATGTAGGGAGGTGACTCCAGTGCTAAACAAACGCAGAGGCATGGCAAGTCAATGGGAAGCGTGTGGCTACCTATCCTCTTTCCAGAAAACCCTTTTCAAAAGAATATCATTGAATCACGATAAGCTATAGTGGCTTACATAATAGGGAAGCATTTGGACTACAAGTCCATTTAATTCATTTTAATTCAGTCTGACATGACCAATGGGACTTTATACAAAGACATTAATGTCTTTCTTCATCTTATAATGGAGTTAATGTTTTAAATGTCGGGATAGGAGACCAAACATCCTAGTTTCATGAGGTGTGTCCCATTATCCAGTCAATTCGCTAAATCCATTTATTATTAAACATTTTCCAGATGTTAGGCTCACTAACCTACTGGCTGTTCTTGTAAATATAATAATATTGCAGAGAACACAGCAAAGTAATAAATAAAAATAAATAAAGTCAGTTACATCAAAAATTACAGAAATATTTAACTAAAAATTTTTAATTAAACTTTAGTTTAAAAAATAGTAAAAGTAATTAAATAATAATATATTAAAATAATTTAATAAAGTTTATTTTTATTATTATATTGGGATAGTTGTTATAAGTTAAAATAATTGAGAAATTTATGCCTAACATGAGAGAAAAAAAAGAAGAAAAAAAAAGATGGACACTGCAGGTTGGAACCTGTAATACTCACATGAGCACCACAGCAGAATGCGTCTTAAGCAAATGAATGAAAAAACAAAATGCTGATGCCAACATGGCTGAGTGCCATTTATTCATACTCATAAACCATGAACAAAACAATGCCAGATAACAGAAGAATGTTCCATGAACCATGATCTTACAATAAATGCCGGTTCACTTGAATGACACAGCTTGTGAGGACCACAATGTGTTTTGTGTTCAATTATTGGCTGCTGAGAGCCAACAGAACTGAAAATATTTAGAAGCCATTTAAAAATGCATTAAAAAGTCTATGTTTCATTTTAAGGACTTTTTCGACACTAACTTTTTCTACATACCATTTACAGTAGTACTGTGTTAAATTTGGATACTAAAGCAAAACCGCTTTTGAAATTCGCTATGCTACATTACAGTTCCAACAGCACAATTAAAACCGCCTGTAATGGTTTGTATTACTTCGCTGTATTAGTTCATGTGTTATTTCTCCCAAATGGCAAGACCTGCTGCCATTTTTGCACATCTTTCCATTCACATATAGTTTAGTCAACACAGCATTTTTAATGCTAACTGCAAAATTTTGTGAAATGAATCAAGCATTTCTATCAGCAAGCAGTCGTTTAGGATGGCAGGATGAAGAGAGATGATGGGGCGAGAAAGAAGGAGAGAGGAGGGGAAGGAGCTCTTAATCTGCGCCTCACAGCAACGCAGTGAAAGTTGGGAAGTATCTGGGACAGACAGGAAGAGAGTGACGGAACCTCCCATTCATCTCGCTACCATTCAGAAACATCCAGGGCTGTCAGCACTCCTGCACAGCACCTTGTCTGCTTTAATCATTTTAATAACACACAGCCAGAGAAGAGAAGGCTCTCTTACGCAACCACTGCCACATTTCCATATTGTACGCAAGTCCACATTAAGATGCACAGATATTGTAATCTCAGTCTTGGTAGAGGAAAAAAAGACACCTAAAAATGAGATACTACCCTGAGGTAGGGCAACGCTTAGTCTGATTTTATTCATAAGTTAAATGATGTTAGTTAATGAAATGTAAGGTAATACAAAATCCTTACTGCAAAATACATGTAGTTCATTGATATTATGGACCTTTCCCAAATGCACAAAACTAAGGTTTGCTTTTTTTTAAAGAGATTTGGGAGGACTATTTAAAGAGACTATTTAACTTCAAACCATTGCTTCTGGACTAAATATGAGTCCATAATACATAATAATGCTTCTTACAGTGAAAAGTCCATGCACTGTTGTCTTCTCACATCAAAATCCACCAACATATTTGTTTATAACTGATTTAGACTGTTTTTGCTTTTAAATGGTGCTTGATTTGTGCATATTTCTCTCCTGATTCAGATGAGATGACTTTTTCATTGGAGAAAGCAATATTATGGATAGACGTGTTTCTTACAAACACACAGCTTTTCGACTTCACAAGATGTTAATTGATGGACTGGAGTGGTGTGGATTACTTGTGGATTATTGTGATGTTTCTATCAGCAGTTTAGACTCTCATTCTGATGGCACCCATTCACTGCAGAACATCCATTGGTAAACAAGTGATGTAATGCTAAATTTCACCAAATCTGTTCCCATGAAGAAACAAAGCCATCTACATTTTGGCCTAAGAGCGAGTAAATTTCCATCAAATTTTCATTTTTGGGTGAACTATCCTTTTAAAAATCAACAACAAAAACTGCATTTATGATATAAATACGATTATATTAATGACAAGCACTTTCACGTTCCTGAGGATACATTCACTACAAGGTGGAAGTTGTCCAGTTTTCAATCTGATTTGGCCTATTTTCAAATATAATTAGCATCAGATTTAGTCAGATTAAATATGTAAATAAATAAACAGAATAAGACTACTGTTTTCACGTAGCTTCTAAAAAACAATGAGTATGTGAAGAAATCACAAGAAAGGAACTTTAATTAATAATGGGCCAGATACTTTGATTTGATGATAGACACACGTTACTTAGAGACAAGAATGCGAACTGTGAAAGCAGAAATATCAGATCTGGCTTGAGGTTATGAAACCTGACTCTTTAAAAAAAACTCTTAGTTTTATTTCTTCATTTGATGGGTCTGCACTGTCTGTGTACACAAAACAAGACTATGACTGAGAAATGAACGTTTTGTCTGGATCAGGAGGCCAGAATCAGATCTCATGAACGTTTGGTTCATTTCTCAAATGTAAAGAGGTACGGGTGATAAGAACAGGTCTTTCAAAGAATCTTCCAGGACTGAGTTCCAGAGAAGCTGTTCAGTGCTGCCAAGTAGATGCTTAGGTGCTGCTGTGTTTCAGATAAGAGTGCTATATGCATAGAGAACAAAAAGAACTTGATGGTAGCTTTGAACTCAAAGCTCCTTGTTCTGTGATGGAATTAAGATCATCAGCTGTAAAAATCTGGATGCCAGCATTCTGCCCCAACTTGCTGAGCATTTCGTTCTTGATTTATCCCAAACATTTTTTTTTTTTAATTATTATCTTCACAACATGTTATGACGAAACCCCGCAGCAGATAAACAGGAAACCACTGCCTATTAATCAAATTCACGCAAGACTCAAGAGTTAAAACCAGATGTGTTTCCACAACACTGAAGAGAACGATAAGTTCAGTACATAAAATATTTTAATATGGTATGCATCATGTTCTAGCCAGGGAATTTCCACTTTTTATATTAAATAGCTCCAATAACAACAATAAAAGTCTTATCAAAACAGAAATATGATAATGTAGAAAAAAGAATGTTGTAAATAAAGCAAAGATTACTGAAGGTTTCAAAATTTCATTTCAAATTTGAATGTTTAATTGAATGCGTTACTTGCTGTGTCTTTGTAATTACCACTGTTAAAGAATAATTCTTTTATGAAATGATATATTCAAACATACAGAATTCAATTATTAAAAACTCAATATTAAAATCATTAATATTGTGCATTCTTTTTCTTGGCCTCTCAGTAGAATATAACATTTTTTCAACATAATAATTAAAATAATCATAATTGTGTTTACATGCATAATTATATATAATTCTATACACGCTTGGAAATTAATAACTGCATTAATATAATTGTGCCACATTAACTATAAAATTCCCATTTTTGCAGTTTCATTCTGGTTTAGAATTGACACATGAGTTGCTATATAGTAATTTCATATAAATTCCAGAAATACCTCAGGTGTTTTAAAAATACCTATAATGACCAAAAAAATAGCATATTATTGTAGCCCTTACAACAATGTAATTTCTCTGACTAGAAGAGAAGGAAATTATGTGCTACAACCTACCGTAAAAGGTTAATGCTGATTAACCACAAGATTATCATTTAATGACTTCTCTATTAAAAGCAACTACTAAAAACCCCTTGCACCAATATAACCTTCAAGCACTTAAGAAATAGAGTTGCATTTCCTTGTCTCTGCCAAAGGCGTTTAGGTGCCTGTTTACCAGGGGCCACTAGGGCCAGTCTATGTCAGGGCCTTGTTGGCCACTGGCTGCCTGCACTAATGGCTGTCTATGTGAGGAATTACACTATGCCATGACATGGGAACTCCTTGAAAATGTGTCGGGAACCAGCCGCATTAGCATTTTGGAAACGCATGAATGAGTGTGTTTGTTCTAGTCTGGGTGGTTTGCTGAAAGACCCCATTAACAGCAGGTCTAGAAGGACTGCAGTGTGTCAGGTCAGACCCAAAGTGAACAGAGAGAGGGGGAGAGAAAAGAAAGAAAACAAAAGCAAGTAAGCAGGATGAATAGAGAAGGAGATGCTGATGAAGGTGTTAAGTTTAAACAATCACTTAAAATAGAGCCATAAAAGTTAGAAGCCAAATTTACCCCATCTATTCGGTAATGAAGTGATCAAATGATACTCACAAGTAGGAGTAAGTGATATGACCAAAATCTTATATCATGATATGAGTAATTTTATTGCATGATAACGATATATATATATATAACGATATAGTTATTTTTGCTTTAAATAGGGTCTTTGTGATATCAAAATTTTCTTTTCACCAGTGTCAAAATTACAAAAAACTAATACTAACCTAAAAAAAATCAAGCTCATTGAAGCTTGATTCAAATCAATTCATTTAAAAAGAATAAGAAACTAATTACAAGCAATAGGACAAATAAAAACTACAGTAGAACATATAAGAAATGCTAGTATATACACTGTAAAAAATTTCAAGTGGTTTCAACTAATTATTATTTAGTAACTAGTTCCACAGAAATTACGTTCAGTCAATTTCTGACTTCAAAGTGTTATCTGAATTGTTATTTTTTTAGTTGGCTCAACCTTTACTGAACTAGTTTTATAGTCCATTCAACTGAAATGTTTTAATTGGTCAAACATTTAGAAAATTACAGCAAGTTATGTCAATTAAAATTTAACCGTTCACTCCATGTGTTTTATGTGTTACCTCAACTAAGATTTATTACTTGGCAATTGTCGTAAGAAATAAATAAACATATTTTTACAGTTTAACAAAATTATTAAAAATGATTAACTGGTGTTTATCAGTCACTAAAAACACACACATTACAACACATAATAGCATTTATTTAATAACAATCTTAATAACAATCTTATTATTTTATGTTATAAAATAACATTTATAACATTTTTCATACAGACTAAACATACAGGAATGAAGAAAAAAAGTCACCTACATCTTGGATGGCCTAAGCGTCAGGAAATTTACAGCAAATTTTTATTTTTGGGTGAACTATCCCTTTAAAGCTCCAGTTCACAAACATTACATCTGTAATACAATTGCAAAATTCAGTTTAAACTTTGTTTAATAAAGAAAAGAAAGACTAAAATAAGAATAACTAAACAAGCTAAACAAAATGTTAGCAAACAAACATTTACAAAAATTACTACTGTTCACAACTACATCTTTAAAATGAACCAGGTGTTACAGTATATAAAATCAAGTCAAGTCACCTTTATTTATATAGCGCTTTATACAATACTGATTGTGTCAAAGCAGCTTTACAGAGTCAAACAGGAAAATAGTTTGTCAATAATGCAAGAGGACATTAACAAGTCATTTTTCCAGTTAAAGTCAGTTCATTGGTGATTCAGTGTTGACATCATCCAGTTCAGCTCTCTTCCAATAATGTCTGTGCAATCAGCCAAGCGTCCCCAAATAAGCAAGCCAAAGGCGACAGCGGCAAGGATCCAAAACTCCATCGGTGACAGAAACTGGGTAGAAAACCTTGGGAGCAACCAGGCCAGATGAAACCAGCATGGCATGGTTTAATTCTAGGCTGCAACAGAGGTCAGATTGAGCAGAGGACTTGTCTGGTTCTTGTGGTCTTGTCCCGATTGCCAAAGAGGTCTTCGGAGGGGATCTGTCTCTGGAGTTCATCTAGCTGACGTGGTCTCCGCTGACATTCAGGGCTGTCGAGGTTGTCTCTAGGTGCTGATCCACCATCTGATCTGGATACGGACTGGATCTGGGTGGCTATGGTGACCTCAGAATAAGAAAGAACAGGCTAATATTAACATAGATGCCACTGAGAACAGTAAAGCACACTATAATTGTAGTAAAACTCTAAACATTTACACATATTGCCTGGAATAAAAACATTAAAATCCTAGTCTTGAAAGTACACAGTATGTAGTTGCAGTGGAGCGGTCTGGTCACGTGCCAGTGTTTGGTGCCTTGGAAGAAGTGACTGGGTTGCATCTGAAATCTTGCAATGATGACAAAGCACCAATGAAACCTTTGGCCACACCCTGATGGAGAAAGAAAAGTACATTTAAGTTTAAGTCATTTACAATATAACAATATCAGTTAATTAAATTTGTGATGAAACAGAAGTTGCAACCATTTTTTGGCACAAATCCGATTCCACAATCCATTGCACAACAGGGAGCATTGATGCTGACTGGATTTGTAATAGAACATGTACATTTCATATTATAGGGCTAAGTTACCTTAAATAGCATAAAAATAATATCAAAATATAACGGTCGTGCCTGTTGTTGATAAATACCAGTGGTGACGTTTTACAAATTGATTGATCAATTGTCCGAGTGTTTACTGTGCCATGGTCTTCCCCTGACCCTGTGCAGTGACTCGTGCGCACGATCTAGTGATTCACTACCTAGGGAACTGACTGGGACGCTTTGAGCGGCCTTGTGAAACGATTGAGTTGTTCATTTTCGTTCGTAACGACGAACTCCTCTTCCAAAGCACGTTCAAGAGACCAGAAACGCCGTGTAACGTTAATCCGCCCCGTTTGAAAAGAGCGACATTTCACCGTGGCTTGTTGTTAGTCACGTTTAATGTCGTCTATTTACTTCATGGGACAATTGTAAAAGTTTACACACGCAAAAACCCATTCAACACGCCCATGTTAACTTCAAATGAACGCATTAGTATGGTTAACGTTAGTCGTATTAAGCATAATGGCTTATAAAAGAGAGAAAAACCACGCAATCTCTTCATATATTTTCACGTCACGGAAACACAAAAATATCATATAACACGCCAAAATTAGCTAAAATTCATTATAGTAACACAGCTTTTGACATTTATTGTTTTATGGATTAAACACGGGCTAAGTTACTTGTGGCATTCCCTTAACTTAAATTTCCCTCAGACATATCATACAATGCTTATTCGATGTTTTTATATATGTTGTACGTTTGTATATAAATATATACATTTTAAATAAAACATTTACACCTTTATAATATACGTTTTCATAAATTCAGTCTAACGTTAAGAACAAATATTTATTCAGTGCCACTTACCGGACTCCTGAACTTGACATAAATATCCATTTTTCTTTGGATATACAACTCATAAAACACTTTCTAAATGTCCACACAAAAAAAATTGAATATGTTGCATGATTTTCTAGTTAAATGTAGTCTTAAAAAAATTAGTCTACTTTATTCAGTGCAACTTACCTGATGCGTGAACTTGACAAGATGGCGGCGCCGTTTCTCCCGCGAAGTCCCACAGGCGCGTGCACGTGCAGAATGATCTCAGTGTTGGCTGGATTTGTTTTTATTAGTTTAGTCAACATTTAGCATTCTGAATGATAACTGGATTTTAAAATAACCATTAATTTAATTTTTTTAAAATATTTTTGTGCAGACTTAATATAATATGTCTTCTAAGCCCAAGCAACAGTGTACATTGTATGAAGTAATTAAATGTATACACTGAATATTCTTCACTGTGTAAAGTACATATTTCTTCTTATTAAAGTTACAAAAGTGATTTAGGCAAGAGCAGTGACACATTTTCTCTCTTTTGTTATTTGATTAACATGAATGGCAGACTACAGGAATATTAGACTGCTGTCACTTTAAGAGCTGCCCGGATCCAATATACTGTTACAAATGTGCTTTCTTTCTCAGCTGTTTGCTTTCACTTAAGCCTAAATTACTGTGTGTACAAAGATACTTGCAAAGACTGGCATTTTGACAAAGACAGTGCACGCATATATCGAAATGAGTTCTCTTTTGCTGCTGATTGCATTTCATCGACTTCTTTTTAAACTGCGGGTTCGGGTTAGGGCTACTTAAAAGTGCTTGCAAACGATTTTCCGTTTCGTAACTGCTTTTGTGGCTGTGTTTTTCGTGACCACGTAGCAGAGTAACGTCACATGAGCGTAGAACCGCGATAGAGATGATAATCCAAAAACTCCACCGGTTGACAAATTTCTACCAGTTAATCGTGTCTAATGTTATATCATCCACCCCTACTCAAAAGAGATGAAAACTTATTGAAAAAGTTGTTTTCTAAAAGTGATTTTACATGGAGCAGGGGCCCGTTTCA
This sequence comes from Tor tambroides, assembly GCA_021397915.2. Taxonomy (NCBI): domain Eukaryota; kingdom Metazoa; phylum Chordata; class Actinopteri; order Cypriniformes; family Cyprinidae; genus Tor; species Tor tambroides. The sequence continues at coordinate 292 of JAFVLL020005141.1, read as the reverse complement.
GAAAGGAGGTTAAGTGAAAACTCTGAGTACGTTAACCCTGAAATGAGGGAAACTCTGGGTTTTCCATTTCAAAATGGGAGGTTTGTCAAACCCAAGAAAGCAGTGTAAGTCAAGCCCGTTTCTGAAAGAGAGGTAACTAATACTCAGAGTCAGTTACCGTGCTAACTTACTCTGTGAACCTAACCTGGTCAGGAGCAGGGGTGTATTCCAGAAAGCAGTTTATATGACATACCCGGGTATGTTTGAGGATAAGAGAGTGGATAACCTCAGCTTTCAGTTCCAAAATCGGAGG
>JAFVLL020005140.1:0-28365 GCA_021397915.2 Tor tambroides | reverse complement strand
AACTGATCACCTCCATGCCACGCCGAATTGAGGCAGTAATTAAAGCAAAATAAGCCCCTACCAAGTATTGAGTACATATACAGTAAATGAACATATTTTCCAAAAGGCCAACAATTCACTAAAAATGTTTTTTTATTGGTCTTATGAAGTATTCTAATTTGTTGAGATAGTGAATTGGTGGGTTTTTGTTAAATGTGAGCCTAAATCATCACAATTAAAAGAACCAAAGACTTAAACTACTTCAGTCTGTGTCCACTGAATTTATTTAATACAAGAGTTTCACAATTTGATTTGAATTACTGAAATAAATGAACTTTTCCACGACATTCTAATTTATTGAGATGCACCTGTATATCTTTAGTTGGACTTCAGCGCTAGGCTACTTCTACACAATTAAAATGCATTAAGTACAAAATTGGTTGTTCCAATTTAGCAGACTTTAAGTATACCAGTTTAGTATACTTACTAAGTACATTTTAGTATATTTGTATGCTGTAGTAATAAATGTATTTAAAATACATTCTAGTATATTTATTTTCACTAGGGTATATATAGACATGCATATATGTATTTATATTTGAATGGGACATTGTGCACTGTAAGGTAGTTATATTTTGTTGGCAGGGCCTATATGAGTTCCCTTACCTTTAGTTTCTTCACATTCACACAAGGATCATTAGAGAAACTCTCAGTGTCTGCAATCTGGATGTCTGCCTTCTCCAGCTCATTGGTCAAATCATTCCGCACCTGTCAGAGAGAGAGAGTGAACGAGTGAGAGAGAACTAGAAATGAAAGAGAACTGAATGAAAGCAGGGTTTGTGGGTGGCGAACCACCCAGAAAAGTACCCAATCAAAGGCAGCACTCCCTTGCTCTGATACATGTCTCAGTTCACTCTAATCTCCTGCCGATCTGACATTCCCCCTGCATCCCAATCAGCCTGGAGCATCCGTGGAACTCTTTCCTCCAGAAGTCCCACTGGGCTTTGGATAAAACATGACTCCAACCAGCTCTGCTCCCCACAGACTTCATCCATCCTTGTCCATGGATGCTTTTGAAAAATGGACCAGTTCCTTGCAAATAAAGTCTCAATACCTCCAACCCTCCACAAAGATTTATGGCGTGAGAATCAAAGCATGTACTATATTGAGCTCCGGTGTATTGTGTAACACAAAGGGATCTTTTCATACTCTCAACTCTATCGCTCCAAAAATTCCAACCCATTAACAAGACATTTGGGTCACACATATTACCCAAAAATTCACATGATCTTGAACCAAATCAAAATATGCTTTGCTGTTTAAGATCACAAGTACAGTACATGGTAAAAGACTCTCAAGGAAGCTTCATCTTTAAACTCATTCTTTCAAATGCAGTCATACACATTAAGATACATTAAGAGTTTTCTCAGCATCTCATACCATAAACACTATGTTTTCTGAACATGGATGTACACCCATGATCTGTACCCGAATACGATTCATACTAAATCATGAAACTGAACCATTATTGATGATGTATGAATTGGTCAAACTGTGTATTTACGATTTCTCACTCTTTTTCCTGATAATGTGACTGACGCACTGCAAGCAGAAAGAATTTATATCTCATTTCTACTCGCCTTCAGCAGAAATTGACTCCTGTGTTCTTTTGAAACTTTACATTACATTTGTGACAAATAGATCCATGTATTGTTCTGTACTGGTGCTTTGGAAACAAAACCACATTTTCAAAATACAAAAGTGAGAAGAGCACTAATCAAGCTACTACTTTATTATAAATGAATACTTTTATTCAGCAGTGATTGACTGAATTGTTAAAAAGTGACAATAAAGACATTTATAAAGTTACAAAAGATTTCTATTTCCAACAAATGCTGTACTTCTGAACTTTCACTTGAAAATCCTGAAAAAAATACTATTACAGTTTCCAAAAAAAAATTAAGCAGCACAACTGCTTTCAACGTAAATAATAATAAGAAATGTTTCTTGAGCACCAAATCAGCATATTAGAATTATTTCAGATGGATCATGTATATATTCATTACATTTCATTCAAATTGAAAAGAGTCCTTTTAAGTTGTCATAATATTTAAACATGGCAAATAAATATACATATTTAGATCTGTTTAACCCTCTGGGGTCAGATTTTCCTGATAAGGCCGAAATGAGCTTGAATTACTCTGCCATTTTTGATCGTACAGATAAGAGCAATACACCATTCGAATCTGTAAAGGGTCTACTTTTTTGTGTACACTCACAATTACAACAAAACTTTGTGGTTTTGAGAAAAAAAAGAAAACAAACTGGGTGCGCTCTTTGTCTTCTCCGTCTCCGCGAGCTGCTTTTAGAAACAGGTCACTAAAATGAAGTGTAACTCAGCGAAAACTCAACACAGAGACATGGGAGTTATCTCTATAGAAAGCTTGAAGTGTCTACTTTCAAATGAAGTAAGTCTTAACAACGAAACAAGTCGTTGTTAAGTCGTTTTTAAAGTCGAAAACAAACATTTTGTGATGAAGTAATCCGTGCGAAACCAACACGATGTTCAGTCTGTCCCGGCTAACTCATTATTTTTAATGCGATCCCGCCCCCTCGCGTTCATATGTAAATAACCACGTGAGACTCGCGCGCGTGTAAACGCCCAACATAAACAAAGAGCTAGGAGATCGTTCATGGCGGATACTGTTCGTTTCTGCAAGAAGACGCGCTGAGTAAAGACTGGATTTCCCTCAAAATAAGAACAAGAGTTCATCCAGAAGAGAAGATCGATCTGATGAGTAAGTAATGTTTCTTTTTTGCATTAGTTAACGTGTTATTGTGACATAAACATGAACACGTTTAGTTGGGTTTTTCCCAAACGACAACATGATGAATGCTTTGTATGATGGCGATCTCTATCAGCTGACCACTTGATCACCCGAGACAGATGTTAAAACCAGGATAAACAGGGCAATGTCAGGTTGTGACAGAAACCTGAACTCATTCTGCCAGACGTTACCTGAAAAGCCTGGCTGATCCACATTGTCTTGATTACTGATGCGGTGAGCATATTTGTAGCTTAATGCTGGCAGATCCTGGAAACCCCGTTCCACATGAGCAAGTGTGTGTGTGTGTGTGTGGCTGTACGTGTGGATCTCATGAGCATGTATACACAATACACAAGTGTATGCTTGTGTGTGAGCACAAGAGACCACCTGATGGGAAGATTTAAGCAAGAGGAAAGAGAGAAACAGAAAGAGAAAGAGACACAGAAAGGGATGGGTGGGTGCTGTGCAGTAAAGGAGCTCCAAAGGATTATGGGATTTGAGAGCTGTCCTAAAGCTGAGGAGAAATGAGCATGATGTGATGTGAAATGCATAATGCATTTATGCACTGACCTGTCAAATGAACCTAGAGAAAAAAGGTAAACAGGAAGCCGCATGAATCAAGCAGAGAGACACAAGAGCACAATACTGGGTGTCAAGAAGCTCTGCGGGCTAATTTACCATAAACCCCGACATTATTCTCCATCTCACCCGGATACGCAAAGCCACCTAGGTATACTGGCTAAATGCCCACAATTTAATGTTTTAAAATGGAGACCATTGTCCAGTTTTCAACATGACCTATTTATATATGGATTTTTTTATTTGAATAAAGAGGCCAAAAGGGTTGTATGTACAGAAGCACCCCAAAACGTTAGTGACCAAATACATTTTAGGACAACTACACTGTAAAGACTAAAATTATATTTTGAAACTGTAAAAAAAAAAAAAAAAAATATATATATATATATATATATATATCCTCCTGAGACCCCCCCAAAAAAAGTTTTGTGAATTTAGTATTTTTCCATGTCATTACATTGTTTAGACCATAAGAAAAAAATTGAAAAATAACATTTTTGAAAAATTATATTTTATTCATATTTTTTTCTATGTCCTCTGTAGAGGACACTAGGACTAAGTTTTTCTAAAAATAAAATGGCATGAATAGACATCAAAAAGGCAAATACAATGGGATTTTTTTAAAATCACCAATCAGTTTGTATGTTTCAGGATTTTTTATACTAAACTTTGTTTAAGGATGATTCTCTACTATGTTATAAAATATATAACAAAATGATTTGATATACCATTTTGTTTTATGCAATATGTGAGTAAAAATTTCCATAAACTGGTTTTCCCATTAAACACAATGTATCTATACACTGTATCTAATTTGCATATTAATATGTTGCTGTTGGGACAGCATGTTGAAAAAAGAATTGTCATAATGGGAATAATAAATGGCCAGACTTTTATAATAATATCTAATATTTCATAAGACAATTGATAATTAATTTTCCTATTCAATTGTTATGTCTCCCAAAATGCATAATAAACATGCTTTTAGTCCTGGTGTCCTCTACAGTGGACATGTATGAAATGATGTCCTGTTTCATAACAGGAAGTCATATTTGAATTTGAAAACCCATAACATTTTCCTGAGATGTTGCTTTATGACAAACAATTTGAAAATTATTCAGATTTAAATGACAATTACAAAATATAATCATATTTCCATGAGGATGTAAAATTTTTCACTAAATTAAATTTAGCCATCTTTAAAGACCTAGGAGAGGGTGTGGTCATGGTGAAACTTCCAAACATTTAGTATCTCTATAAAGCCCTGAATGTGCTCTGTACAGGACATCCAGACTTACAACTGTGACATGTGAGGTCTCAGAGAAATTCACTAAAATATAATGTCCACTACAGAGGCAAAAACTCCATAGCTGGGTCTCAGGAGGATACACACACACACACACACACACACACACAGTATATAAAGTATATATTTATATTTTGCAATTGTGAAATTTACTAGCAATTTCTGAGTGAAAACTGTTTCTACACAATTTTTTTTGACTTGAATTTTTTTGCAGTGTCCATTGACAGTGTGTAATCAATATTAGTAATATTAATATTAATTTTTTGCAGTGTTGTTATTGTTCTCTAAACACAAAACTATTAAAAATGTTTTATATTAATTGAAATAAAGCCGAAATAAAATAAAACTTAAAATAAAAAAAGTCAATTAAAAACAGAAAATGAAAAAATTAAATGAAAACAAAAATTAGAAATGTTGTCTTGGCAACTAACTGAAATAAAATAAGTTCACGTTGAAGTACTAAAATTACTAAAAAATAAAAAATTTAATAAAAATAAAGCTAAATAGAAATATAAAAAAACAAGAATGACAAAAATTGACTAAAATGACAAAAGCACAACATAACTACTAAAACTTAAATTAAAATAAAAATATATATATTGATATATATATCAATATATATATATTAATAATTTATTAATATGAATATATATATTTTTTCAAAATATTAATAAATAGTATAATAGTGCATAAATCCTAAATTAACACTAAATTTAATTAATTGGCATTAGCTTTAGCTTCAGCATTAGCTGAACTGCTCACTTTCCAAAACTGATCCTTTTCTTTGCATCCCAGATATCCAGCAGTCATCAAAACTCCAAGCAGTAATATGGTCTCTTTAGAGCTGCCAGGCGTGTAGATGATGAATTAACAGGACTAGCGTGGGTCACAGCTTGTTGTGTCACTGCCTTATTTTTCCCTCTTTTTCTAAACCCACAACAGTCCATCATCAGCAACATTTCAGCGCTGCTCAGGTCCCTGTGCGGCTGAGCGGCGTGAGTCTGTAATTGGCTGCGTTTGGAGATATATAGGAAAGTGTGTGAATGTCAGCCGGGATCTGCTCTCTGATGCTGACGGCACAATGAAGTCTGACAGAGGACAGTGCCCTCATAATGTGACCCACCACTGACAAATTTCATCTGTATATGGGCACTGAGGACACAAGCTAATATTATTTCAACTCAGATTAGAAGAGCTGTTCAGAGATTCATTTTTAATTGTTTTTAAGTGTTTACTTTTTATGATTTTGAATTGTATAAATTAACTAGATTTTTACACACATGCAATAAATATTTGTCAGGATGTTGCTATGGGGTTGCTAAAATATTTAGAGTGGCTTTTAGTGTATTGATAAAGTTTAGGAATTGTTTTGTGGTTGCTAGGGTGTTCTAGGTGGTTGCTAGGATGTTCTAAATGGTTGCTATGTTGTTACCTCTGTCATTGTGTATACATACTGTATACACACACACACACACACACACACACACACACGTACATATTTCAGTAATTTTATTCTAATAGTAAGAAATAAAGATAATTATAGATAATATAATATATTTGTTTTTTTGCATATATGTGAGTGTGTGTGTGTGTGTGTGTATTTACAGTAAATACACATACACACATAAAACACACAGAAGCAAATTTATTCTTTTTAATATCACACTTAATATTTTTTTCTCTCTCTCAGTATAAATGGTTGATGTTCATAAAATGATGTTCATACATTATATTAGATATCTGTCATAATATTTTAAGACCAAAAAGTAAAAAAACTCTAAAATCTAAATGAGGATACACCATTATAGACAACATTACAGACTTTTATATACAGCTGACTATAACCCTACCCACCTCACTACAATAAATATTTATAATTTTACCTTTGAGGACATTCCCAAGGGGAGCTTCTGGGGACAGTTTTGTCCCCAAAGTATAGCCAAGTAAACATACATATGCATTTTTCTCTGAAAACCTGCACCCTTGAAACAAGTAAAGACAAGAAAAGAGGCCCTTGATGCCTAAATACAGACATCCTGTGTGCACTAATCTTTGTCCATGTGTTATTTTTGTATTGAAATATTCCCAGCAGCCTCATGCACCTGTGTTCTGGGGGACAGATGCGAGAAAAAGACACATTCAGCCTGATGTAGCTGTGGACAAGTCTATACTGGATTGTGCAGTAGCATCGGGATTCCCACGTCCTCCAGGAGCAGTGAACGCATCGGGATAGGTCAGACACAACACAGCCGAAGAGCGAGAGAAAGCCGACGCGTTTAATGCACCGCTGCAGCTGAGGGGACATATGCATCTATTTATAGCACCACTTTTAATGAGCCTTTAAACTGAAACAGACGCGAACAGGCACAAAGCACAACACAATGGCCAACGAATGCACGCACACGAGCTGATGCGCACAGATAGGACTGCCCATGAGGTCCGATCCGTGAAAGGAGGATTGGATGACTTGTGCTTGGATCATCTCCTTAGGGAATGCAATTAGCTTGGCTGAGCCAGCCGATTGTGCTTGTGTTGCTTGAATGTTTAATCAGTGATCAAACAAGCAGAAACTTCATTATACACACACACGCACACACACACATATACACCTGAATAGAGCCCCATTACTGAAGCTGCTGGAGAGTGTCCAATAGGTCACTAATGGAGCACCTTTGTGTAAAAGAGGACAGAGCATGTACAGTAGAGAAACCATATGGTGACCTGCTTTAAACACTCGCTTTCTCACTTCGTTTTCACACATTTAGAGGAAGAGAGGACGGTGAGAGAGATGAAGATCCTTTGGTCTGTGACGCAAGTGAGACAGTCACACAAACCAAAATATCCATGTAAACATTTGCATTTAATTACTGCTGTACCTTGGATGGATGTGGAAATAGGATTAAATGCTTTCAGAAACTCAGATAAAGGGATGAAATCACATTTAACTTATATACATTAATACAATTTTAATATCAAAACTTATTTTTCAAAGTTTAAATGTGTAACACTACAGAAATGTAGAAAATGTAGGTAGGCAATATATATATATATATATATATATATATTATAAATACATTTATAAAATAGCATTTTTCATTATTTCATATTTTTATACATAAGTTAAATAAGCCTTTAGCTGTTATTACTACTCCAGATGGACGGACGGACGGACGGACGGACGGACAGACAGACAGATATAACTATAATATTAACTTCAAACAAATATGAACAGGACACACATTCAAATAACATTCATGCATTTAATGCAAAAAGCAATGCATTGAGTGCACCTCTATGTAGAACATTAAAAAGCTGTAAAATCTATTTACTCATGATTTATTCTGATAAATGACTCAAACCCAAACTTATGTCAGCATAAATAGAGTAACAGTGAGTATATAGATACGAGAGCTGGACTATGAGAGGAAAACGGTGCCCCTGACACCTCACAGACACCTACTGTAGATGCACAGCAATTTATGTGTAGATACATACAAACACACAAACACACAATCCTACTCAAAGTGCGAGGCCTGACAAATGGGTTTAATTCTTCACCGGGGCCCAAGTCATCTAATCTTTTACCACGTAAAAAGGAGATTGGGTCTTAATCTGTAAAACAGCATACTGGAGTGTGATTCATGCTGGAGTGTGAACAGCCTTTAATCCACTTATTGATATACACTCAGGCAAAACACTGACAGCCTCCTGCAATGTGTCAGATATCAAGCAGCAGACAGGACAGGTGCTAAATTACTTCACTGGAACAAGCAGAATGAGGGCTGAGATAGAAACCCAGAGCATTCATGCACACAGCACACACATACACACACATGAAAACCTCTTTGTTTATTCTAAGTATTAAAGGAAGTATTTCCATATATGCAATTAGACTGAGGCGCTTTTGACAAAAATATTAATTCTCAGTGAAACCAGCAACCCCCAGTCAACCCAAGTCTCCAAAAAAAGGCCAGCAAGTGAGGTTCTAGATCCGCACCTCCTAATTTGTGTGACACAACAGATGTACCTCCTCCTGAAATGTCAGATCACACAGCGCGGGCAGCTCTCCTGCGGTACGGCACCGCTGAGGGTGAGAGAGCGTGACACCGGCATGCTAATCAGGCTTCCAGTGCCCTCCTCAGGCAGGCTGATGATGGGATCAGGCTCTTTCTCTGTGTCTGTTCAGCAACTCCATCCAGAGGCAAAGATAAAGGGATTTACACCTTCCACAACTCTCACTGGAGCTCCTTACCTCCCAAAAGGCAAAAGCACAACTCTCTTCAGCCACTCAGAAACAGAGTCTCTGTGCAAATGCTTGCTTGCTTGCTTATTTATTGATTGATTTATTTATTTTATTTATTTATTCACTGAATCTTTAGACATACAGCACAACTTTACCTGCCATTCATTTCAAAAATAAATATTCGCTTTTTCAATTAATCATATGATCACTAAAATGTTCTATTACAAATTAGCAAATACAAATTAGCCATTTTATATGTATATATTTTTTTAAATAAAGATTATGACATTACCACTCACTCTCCATCTATCCTCAAACCAACACAGGCTCATTGAAAATACGTGCCTCTAAATACATCTCTGCAGAACTGAAAAAACGTACCTATACATATGAATCGCCTCAGTTTCCAGTTGAAATGAACACTAGAGGCAGTAAAACGCCCTCTAAAACTTTTATTCCTTGCAGGTCCACAGTTTTGATCATTAAAGCCTAATTTTTGCATAATTACTTGAATATTGTGTTATGAATTCAAAACAATTTTAACATGCTGCGAGGTTTGAAAACTGATACTTTTGAACGTGTCGTCACATATCCAGCTTCATATGCATGAGTTTCTAATTCATTTGGTTTGCTCGGTAGCTCACATGATACGGCGTTACACTTGAGTGATGAAGAGCTCCGGTATGAACCCCGTGAAACTACGGTTCAACCAAAAAAAGCTCAAATTCACGAAGAAGTTAAAATAGCACGGCTGCATCAACAAATGCGTAACACTATCGGGTAGGTTTAGGGTTGGGTTTGGTGTTGGGGATATTTCCAACACGACAGAGCATTAACTTTTAGCTACACCCCTTGGATTTTTGAATTATGAACCACCGCAATAGGTACCCGAAGCAACGTAATACAAACACAGCAATACATGCCTATATCACCGTAACAAAAACGTGCCAGGGTCATGTAATGAACCTGCATTTTAGCACCACTCACTGGACGTTTCACTTTGAAACTGCCGCGAAACGTGCAGTAAGGTACGTAAATAATGGTGTTGCAGAAATGTATTTAGAGGCACGTATTTCCAGTGAGCCTGGGTTGCCTCAAACAATAACATGCTTCATGTAGATTAAAATATATATTAAAGTTTTGAAAAACATAAATATGTATCTTTTAAACTTTACCACAATGTGCTGACAAAAGGAAGAGATTAATAAAAACAAATTCTCTTAGAAGGTATCACAGAAACAGCAATTGTTTTAAAAGTGCGTGGGAAAGCTGGCTTCCCCTAAAATGAAATAAAAATGTGACAATGCAATTTATTTACAGCATGTATGAATACATATTGCCTGTCACTCTTAGTGCATTTCAGTATTTTAGCAAATAAAAGTGTAAATAATATCACACAGAACTATAATGCTGTTCAGGATCTGCTTTAATCTCAGCAAATTTCCAAGGGGGCTGCAGGATGTCTTTAAAGGGATAGTTCACCCAAAAATGAAAATTACCCCATGATTTACTCACCCTCAGGCCATCCTAGGTGTATATGACTTTTTTCTTTCAGAAGAATATAATCGGAGTTATTTTAAAAATTATCCTTGCTCTTCCAAGTCTTATAATGACAGTGAATAGTGGTTGAGATTTTTTAGCAAAATAAAGTGCATCCATCCATCATAAAATTACTCCACACGGCTCCAGGGGGTTAATAAAGGCCTTCTGAAGTGAACTGATGTGTTTGTGTAAGAAAAATATCCATATTTTAAAACTTTATAAACCGTAATCTCTAGCTTCTGCTAACTGACATACGTGCGTTCACAGGAGAGTGACATTTCAGTGGATGACGTAGATAATGTGGATGATGTAGCGTAATCTACACAAGCGCACCGCTTCACTTCAGAAGGTCTTTATTACCCCCCGGAGCCATGTGGACCACTTTTATGATGGATTGATGCACTTGTTTGGGTTCAAAATCTCGATCCTCATTCACTCCCATTATAAATCTTGGAAGAGCCAGGACATTTTTTTAATATAACTGATTTTATTTGTCTGAAAGAAGAAAGTCATATACACCTGGGATGGTTTGAGGGTGAGTAAATCACATGGTAATTTTCATTTTTGGATGAACTATCCCTTTAACTTAAAAATGCAAAAGCCTCTAAGTGCCATTTGAAATTTTCTTCTAAAATGAGCATTTTTATCAGCCTCCTGTGTGTAGTTTCAGTAATTTCACTTTAATGGCAATGAATAGGTTCTTTTCATTGCCATTAAAGTGAAATAACAGAACATAAACATAGGAGGCTGAGAAAAATTGTAATTTTAGAGGAAAATTTCAGATGGCACTTAGAGGCTTTTGCACCTGAACTCTTCACATATTCATTACAATAATCTAATTGTACTTACAATTTAAAAAAACACAAACTATTAATAATTTGCAAATAAATAATGACTAAAAATCAATAACTATTTTTATTGAAGAACATACAGTATTCAGTCAGTAATTTGCAGTTTTTTTCCCCTGCATTTTTTTTTATCAGAAATGTAGGCCTAAATATTTTAAAAATTAGTACAAATCAAAGTCAGCCTTCATCTTGAACATCCTCTTTCCATAATCCACCTGCTATTTTCCATGTCACAACCACAAAATGTCAGCTTCGACATACAAATTGATAGATTTTTTTTTAAGATAAGTAATTTTTTGTAAGCTAGCATCACAGCAAGATTAGCTCAAAGACCTAACATCTTGGTGTGAACTGACAACAAAATTCAATTCATTTTTTGACCTAGTAAGAACAATTAATTTCAGCCTGAAACATAGCCCACTATAGGCCTTTTTCACACGTTTCTATCAGCAACAAAACTGCAGCGTCAGCGTTATAGATCTCAAAGCAGTAGGATTTGCTAGCACTAGCATTCCCACTGATCCATGGCTAGGTGGATCTGTAATGATGATCCAGGTTTTAGATCTATCACCTGAGGAATACTTTGAACTCTGACAGCAAACGGTTACTATGGAGCGCTTGTGTGAGAAAGAGACACTAATATCTCTCTACCCCCGGAGGCTTTCAACTACGTGTCCCATTGGAGGAAGGAATTTCCAGAAGCTTACAATCAACACAAACACACGCGACACAATTCCTGATCGTGTTGTAAATAAATGTCTCAACTAATCAATTCAATCTATCTTTATCTCAGTCACTAAAATGAGATCGAAAAGGAATTCCACAGGGGAATCTTACTGTGTCTATTTATATGAAATACAAACAGAAGGAAAATGATACACACCCACACTCAAACAGAAAACAATAGGCCTTATATTTCTGAGAAGTACTCTTCCAAAAAGTGGTAGGCAGGTGAAGCTGGTTATGTGGATAATATAATATCTCACGCTACAATACTTAATTTTCCCGATTAAGCGATCAGTTATAGGGGTCATGAACTGCCTTTGTTTTTTATTTTGTACTGTTTTCTGAGGTCCATTTATAATGTTATCAAGATTTTTACATAAAAAAAATCATAATTTAGAAGTAATAGGCTATTTTCTGTCCTGTTTTTAACCCCCCTCATCAGAAAGCTCTGTTTGAATAGGCATGTAGGATTGTAGACTCGGAAGTAAACACCCACTGCTATGATTGGCTAATAGCTGTTTGACAGCGTGGATTCCTCATAGATGGACGCTGCTGTGATTTAGGTCAAAAATGCATAAATAACTCAATACTTATCAAACGATATGTAAGAAGAGACAAAGCAATAGTGACCACGTAATAAAAACAGTTACTCACGTCACACTTGTGTGTTACGATATTACTGTCGGATCCAACATAGTCAGCACAGCACTGTCTTTTAGTTTCAAACTTTTTGAAAATCCCGTGTCGAATTGTGTCTTGTTTGTAAATGAATCTGCGGCAAAATGAAGTGAACAAAAGGCTGAGTTCTTACTGATGCGGTTGGGATCTTCATAAAGTTCATTCACTTTCCTAACGTTGGGATCAGAAGCAACGCAACGCAAACACTGTTTTTCCACAACTTGGCACTGCACAGCATCTTGTTGTCTTCAGAGCCATCTTTATCATTTGGTTTTTGCGTAGACCTGCGCATTTGCGTCTCTCATAAACACTACATGCACGAAACAGTGGGCAGGGCTAAACAGGCAGTGATGTCGAAGAAGGCGTTGATCTGCTTCTGCAGAGGCGGTGCTTATTCACACTATTACATCATAGAGTAGAACATTCCAAAAGCTGTCGTTTTGGCAAACTGCCTTCAGTATAAGCTGTTTTTAGACTAACGACAAGTTAAATAAATTAAGTTTCTGAAACCTACAGGATATTTTTATAGTACAATGACCTCTTATATGTGAAAAGATCAAGGGAATTTTGGATTCTCAGTTCATGACCCCTTTTATGGAATATTTCAATTTCAATAGAAGTAAAGCTTAATGTTGAGTATATGTGGTATATAGTGGTGCTTGAGTATTTTAATGTTTACGGATTGGCACCATTCATTTCCACTTGAGCTAAATTTCATTTGTCACTCCAAGTGTTTCAACATTCTGAAATATTCCTTCAAATAAATAAGGACCGAAAACATAATATCTACTCTCTAAAATATTTTCTTAACATTAGTTTAAGGACTGAATCACAATATCATGATTCAAAATACATTCAGAAATAGGGCAAGTTATTTTTCTCAACACACCTCAGAAAAGCGCTGGACATCCTGGGTCAGGGTTCCCACTCTGCTCCAGTTGTAATAGTTGAGAAACTTCACCACAGCAGGGTTCACAGCATTGTCTGATGGGACGGTCCTGAAGAAATTTGGATACTTTTTCCTGTCTGCCAGGACAGGAGTTGTGGCCGCAAAAGAAAGCTGTAAAAAAGAAGAAAGTACAGTTAGCCAAAGTCCTTTTAAGATAAATCAATTCAGTGGCCATTTTGGTTATTTTCTATGTACTGTAGTTAAAGGTATATACATATATCTTGTAATATGCTTGAATAAGGAAAGAACAAAATCTCCAAAACTCTTAAATAAAATAAATACAATAATCATAGACCAAGGTGTGCAACATTGCAGGAATGTTGTGAAGCCATATTAAAATCACATCTTATTAAGTTTAATACAGCACTATGGCGTTATTGGACTGATATTGTATTCATCTTCAACTTGCTATTTGAGCAGCATGCTGGATCGAAGGCAAGTGGCCGCCCATAACCAGTGTGCCAGGACTCCAGGAGTCTACAGCGTAGGTGTGAATGAATCAACATACTAACACATCTCTATAAAAAGACAGCTCTCACACCTTTGGTGAGTGCCTGTGTTGATTGGAGCCATTAACGTTTGCACTGATGGTCAACCTCAGCATATCAGCTTGAAGATGTATGTGTGTATTAAGATGCATTATGGAACATTAAAATGTGTGTTTGTTCTCCATAGTGGTCAACAATAAGAATTTGCTTTGCCAGTGTTCCACTGGTCACAACACAGAAATATAATATTAAATATTATTATATAATAATACAGTGCATTTTATTTTTATTTTTTATTTTTTCCAATATTTTAGCAGTATTAATAAGAACCAACTGAACATTTAAACCTTAAAAAAATGGAATACACTGTACACAAATACAAACACTGTACCAATTTTGCCCAAACCTTTTACCTTTGTGATGTGCATAATTCGCAAAACAATGTTTAAAACATTACAGAAAACCAAATGTTTACGTTTGCAAGGCATAAAATCATTTAAATAATCAGCAAATCATTGAACCGTAGGAACATGTGACCAACTGAATGGCCTGAAGCTCTCTTACACTGCTTAATTGTTGAGTCCTGCTTCATCTAGCTCTCCTCTGCATCAAGAAACATAAATGGTAATAAGATCTTTTTAAAAACGCTTCTATGTACTGTTCAAATATTGCATGCTAAGCATGTTTATATCTTTTCAGGCTTTGAAAACGGGACCTTCACACTTTTGAAGACTTTTTTGCTCAAAACATGCCCTCTTTAATGTTGTCAAACACCAGGCAGAGCATTTTAAGCCTCAGCTGGAGCAAAAAACAAGCCTGGAACATCATGGTATGATTTTTATGCCAGTGCTCCCGTCGGTAGATTAACAAATGTTCCTCCGGTTATAATACATCCTGAGGGTTGTTAGTCTCTCAGAGATAAACATATGGAAATGCTTTGAGTTCAAATAGCAAAAGCCGTCTTATACTTGTTAAAGTAGCACACTCTTTGCTTACAGTCATAAAATGTCTGTCAGCTATGTGGCTGCACATTCAATTTGATTTTATTGCAAGGCAAAAAAAATCTCAACTGAATAGTGAATGGAAATGTAATCTTTCAAAAGCTGGATGTTGATGTTTTTGTGAAAATTTATACGGATGGCTTGTTGAATTTCCAGGTGATTTAAGCAGCAATTTACATATAGTACTAACAGAGTAAACTGCATTTCCAGAGCACAAGGAAGAGCCTCAATATAAAAATGTGACAAGTTCTATTCAACTCTGGTCTACATCAGGGTTTTCCCTGGAAATGAACTCGGAATAGGACATTCCTTTACTCGGGATTGGATCAAGTAAATTACTTTTCCTGTGAATAGAATTGTGGGTGAAATGGAATAGTTTTTTTCTCTGCAGTGTGCAGTGGCTGTGACCCCTGACCTCTCATCTCGTCTCATTTGCGGCCCCTCTGGTGAATGAAGTGGTGACGTAATCACATAAACAGTGCTAAGGGGAACATGGTCTGAATACAGCTTGTTAGGTCGACTTTCTGATACAAGCAGGCGATTCAGGCACCACCCAAAACCTAGTCAAATTTATTTGTATATTTACACATTGTACACATTGTTTCAAAGCAGCTTTCCAGAAAATCATGATGTTAGAGTTTATATCTTAATTCTGTATCTTCATGCTTTAGTCATATTAGCAGATTAGAGCTGGGTGAAAATCAAGCAGTTGAGATATGGTACACATTATATATCACCCTTGGTGAGTATACAGTATGCATGTATGCACATATAGTTGGACATATCTATCCAACTTTATAAAAAGAGCTGGGTGTTAGTAAAAAAACAGACAATTGAGATTTGCAATACAGTACATATTGCTTTATGTAAATTGGATATAATACATATGAGCTGCCTTGATGTCTTCTCTCTATATAGGCAGCCAGAGCTGGGTAGATTACTTAAAAATTGTAGTCTGTTATTGATTCCATATTATATGACAAAAATTGTAGTTAGTAACGTTACATTACGTCCATTACATTACACATTACATCTCACAGATAAAATAACATTAAACATTACATAACACAGGTAATATAATCTGACTAATTTTAGATTACTTTTAGATTACTTTTGACTTAACTTGTTTATCACATTGATTTAATCTTGTACAATATTGATATAAAAACACAAAGAGTATGAAAATATATTCCATTTGTTGTTATTAACAATATGAAGTGCATTAAACATTACATTACAATCAAAGTTTCCCAAACTGGGGTTAATGTGAAATAATGTGAATTTTTTTTTTGTGCATTTTAATGTGTTTCAAAGACGAAAGCCTTCAAAAGACACAGTAATACATGGTTAAATAATCCACTGAATGATTATTAAAATAAAAATTGATGTGTTCAGTAGTTGATGCAATGTTGAAACACTTCCTAAACCTGAAATGAGTTTGTGTGGCCTTTCAATTCTGTGTGTAATTAT
The DNA here is from genome assembly GCA_021397915.2 of Tor tambroides. Classification (NCBI taxonomy): domain Eukaryota; kingdom Metazoa; phylum Chordata; class Actinopteri; order Cypriniformes; family Cyprinidae; genus Tor; species Tor tambroides. Next base: position 11,728 of record JAFVLL020005140.1, on the reverse strand, counting down.
ATCCACCTAACTAGTGACTGATCTTTGATCCCCCTTATGGATACAAGCAAGCTAAATTTGTCATGCAGAGAAGAAAAAACGGCTCTTAATTCTTTCCCTGATCTCACAATGGCACGCTGGTGTGTACACACCCTGACAGCCAGAGAACTCGCGAATAACAACAGTCTAACATTTTGATGAATTCCATTAAACCCTGTTAGAAACATTTAGACCTGTGAATATTTAGACAAGGGAACAGACAGATTTGGTTAGGATTTATTTTCACTGTTATATTATATGTGAAATGTGTGAACTAAAGCTATAGCTGACAGCAGACATCAGAGCTGGCATAATCACACCACCTGCTCTATGTTTCAAGAGGAAGGAGGGCGAGCAGAACATCCATTTTTCCTTCTAACATGGGCATGAGCAAACGGAAGGGGATTGCGAGGGATTGAAGTAATCTAATATAATGATTTTGTGTCTTCTAGGAGAGTTATTGATGTTAATCAACGTAGGGTTAATTGCAGTGCTGAAAAGATAAGACATCACGATTCCTGATAATGACACAGATTAGTAGTCTGTGATTCTCTTTGAAGGCAAGTGTGCATTAACTCACAGATAGACACACTATCTAGATTGGTCTGGTTTTGGCCTTTTCAGACCTGCCTCAAAAAAGTCATTTCCTCACTGACAGTCATGAAAGAAGAAGCCAATCTCAGAACAGTGATGTCGCGCCTGTTGAACGTGTCAAAGCTAGTACATTCAATTAAAAAGACTTGAGATGTTGACCTTAAAATTAAAATGTAATCATCATTTAGTCACTCTCATTTTCTCTTTTTTCTTTTATGATATACTTCATTGTGCCATTTTTGACACAGAAATGAAAGTCAAAAAGCCAATCAATTCAACATTAGGAATCCCACTTTTGTTCATAAGTCTAAAGTCAGTACAATTTTTTTTTACAAAAAAAGGCTTTTATTCATTAACGATCTATTAAATTGAGAAAAAGTGGCATTTAAGACATTTGTAATGTTAGAAAAAATCAATTTCAAATAAATTCTGTTCTTTTGAACTTTGTTCCTCAAGAAATTCTGAAAAAAAATTATTACGGATTCCACAAAAATATTAAGCAGCACAACTGTTTTCAACATTGATCATAAAAAGAAATGTTTCTTAAGCACAAAATCAGCATATTAGAATGATTTCTGAAAGATCATGTGACACTGAAGACTGAAGTAATGATGCTGAAAATTCAGCTTTGCATCTCAGGAATAGATTACTTTTTAAAATATTTTGAAATAAAAGTAAAAATTTTAATATTTCACAGCATTTCTGTTTTACTGTATTTTTGATCAAACAAATGCAGCCTTGGTGAGCACAAAAACATTAGAATATCCTACCAACCACTTGTGACTGGTAGTTTATGTATTTTTAATAAGTATTGTGTTTTAAATCTTTGATACATTGTGACATCATATTTTTTGACTGCGATGAGAAAAATCCCCTCTATTTAGTTTATATGCATTTCTATTTACGGTATAATCCAAAGTGAATGAACTGTGAATTTGAATGTGCTGGTTTAAAAAAAAAAATCAACCCTAACAAATGAGAGATCAAAGACTTCAATATCTAACAAACCTAATAAGCAATTTGTTCTTGTGCAGAATATTAGCAGATTTACAGCCTTTATCAGAGTGTAATCCTGCTTTCACATCAATGGCCAACTCCAGAATAAGAGTCATGCCACGTCACCGCGTCACTCATCTCAGCTCAATGAAGTGCTTGTTGTTCAAAACACACAGATTAGTGCTGCCAATTAAGGATTTTTATCATGCTAGTGCCACTAAATCCAAATGCACCTACGGGACTCACTGAGCATTAAGGGGTCTCTTGGAGGTTGCTCTAATCTTTGTTTAGTGGAGACTAGCCTACATGCTGAATGCTCCATCCTCACAAGGGAAAAGTCAGAGCATAATGCACTCAAATACAGCCACGAGGACTTAAGAAACCAGACAAGGGAAAGGCTGCCATTGTATTTTGCTTTGAAAATCTTCATATTCCAAAGAAACTGATGGATCAGAAAATATTGCCACCGAATTATGTAGTTTCTGTATCTACAAGCCAAACTTTGACCTCTTGGCAAAACTGTTTCTTTACAGGTTTCTTAAAACCTACCCCCCTCAACTATTGGCCAGACAAAAAAGACAGTCCCACACCCAAACTCACGCCATTGGTTAAACTAATTCTATTTTGTTGTGCTATCAGTGTTTTGAAAGCTTCCCAGTGACTGTTTCTCAATATTCTAATTGATGCTTCCATGTTTCTCGCTCCTTCGTCCTTCAGCCCATGACCCCGGAAATCAATCGAAGTGCGGCATCATGAGAGATTTATCAATTCTCTAAATCAGGGGTGTCAAACTCAGTTCCTGGAGGGCCACAGCCCTGCAGAGTTTAGCTCCAACCCTAATTAAACACACCTGGTCAAGCTAATCATGTCCTTCAGGATTATTTGAAAACTACATGGTTTGTGTGTTGGAGCAGGGTTGGAACTAAACTCTGCAGGACTGTGGCCCTCCAGGACCTGAGTTTGGCACCCCTGCTCTAAATGCTGCGAGGATGCAAAGCTTGAGAAGAAAGCAAGTTTGCAGAGGAATTTTATAGTATATTTTAAAGGACTATCTTTCATACTGTACATCAACGGCTAAATTTAAGTTAGCAACTAGTGTTGCCTTGTTTTCAGTTCTCAGTTTTAAACAAAGCATTTTTAGATTTATAATATCAGCAATTTATAAGCTTAGCTTAATGGTATTTGTCAAAAATTCAATATCAATGCATCCTTTCAAAAGAAAAAGATACAACACTTACTTTATGAGCAACTTTACTCGGTTAAAGCTGCAACGTAAATGGAAGTAGCCACAGATATTTACCTATTGTGCAATAGATTATTGGAAAAACATAGCAGGGACTGGTTCTATCCATCGGTTGTTGATAGGATGGAGGCAGATCTGAATGAGAGCCTGAGGTCAGACAAAGAAATGGCCAGGTTTTAAAAGCACAAAATGACTGGAAAAATCCAGAATACATCACCAGAGAGAAGTATGCCATTTGACTGGAAAAATCAACATTTTGATTTAAAATTATAAGCTGAAAAAAATATATGCATGGATGAATCAATCATAATAAGATCCATAACATGCACTCAAAAAATTTCCATTTCATGCCGACTTTAAAGTTAATGTTTCAGCATATCAGTGCATCTCTAATATTACAAATACATCTTGTTTCAGTCCCTCCCTCGTCGCACTTCATCCCTGCATACTTCCCTAGCTTCTTAAGATGGAACAGCTAAGACACGAGGACAAGAAACAAAGATGCACAATTAAGAAATGAGAAGCACCCAGTGGCACCTTTCAGGAGACTCAGCCTACGCATGGCTTACTTACAGCCGTCTCTGCATTTTAAAACAGGGGAAGGATTTCAACATTCAAAAAATTACCTTTAAATAGTCTGAACTGCACCTTTCTCTCTGAATTCTAGCCAGCTGATCTATGAACTCTGTGTAATGACATCTAATGCATTAGATTCCTTCACTTCCTGTAGAGCACACATGATCAGTGTGAGCACTGCCACCATGAGAGAATAAGAAAGGAAGTTATCACACAAAATTAGCCTCTCTCACTCCCACACAGATCCTTTAGAAGCAGGAGGCCCGGCATCTCTCCAGGTGATATCCAACCCAGAGCGGCTTATTTAAATGCAAGCCTTTCTTTACAGTATAAAGAAAATGTACATAATTCACTTATATCGGCATTTCCACCAACTGTATTTATGCATATCTAGAGCAAAAAATAAACACATGCTATTCCAACAGAATCAACATTTATCACATAACAACAAACTTCTATAATGATACATGTCTTTTCATGCTCACAAACACACACGTATACAATGCCTAAGGCAGGTAACATCCTATTGGTCTCCTAATACCGCTCTCTCCTCTCCTCCCTTCATCCTGTTGCTTGTGCCGCCACAGAGTTTTAATTGCCACCCCCTGCCAGAGGCAAAGCCGTGCCGACAACCCGCGTTCTCTTTCCATCAATCTCCTGTGCCAGTGTTAATTAAAATCGCACAGAAGAGCCACTGGCCTGTCACACCTCTCAGCTCCACAGCCCTGGGACTGGAAGGTCACAGTGCTCACCTAATAAGTCCAATAAAAGGGACCAGGGATTTATGGTACTCTAGAAAATACCAGATGAGATCTTTGATACTCTAGAGGTGAACAGGACAAATGGAGTCTGAGAGGGATGATATGTGCATGGTAGCTGTGCGTGATGGAATTGGACCTCAAATGAACAGGCAAATCTCCAAACGGCTAATAAATGACGGTTTCATTTCTATTGCCCATCTAGTGCTCCTGTTGTTAATTTCATTAACACCAAAGCAGCTGAAACTGATTAACAACCCCCTCTGCTACTTAACTGACCAGATCAATATCCCAGAATTTTAATTGACTTGATGCTATACTCTGATTAAAAAGTGTTCCTTTAATTTTTTTGAGCAGTGTGTATATATATATATATATATATATATATATATGTGTTGTCAAAAATATCGATATTTCGATAAATATCGATACTGAAATATCTGAACGGTACCAATATTAATTTCCCGAAGTATCGATACTAACCGAGCTGTCACTTTCACTTCTCTCCAAAGGCGCGTTGACAAACACCACACGTGACCGCACTCGGGTCCTCTTCAGCTTCTGGTTAAATAGCAAAAGTGAAGTGAATAGGAAGAGACGGGAAAAGGCGCCCCGCGAATCGGCTTTGGTTGATAAAGAACACAGCAGGGAGTGCTATCTTGTAGGGCCCTGTGATTTCCGGGCGATGCAGAGAACGCGGACGGAATCGCGGAATCCAGTCATAAAACGGAATTTACAGTTTAACGTTGAATGTCATGGGAATTTGTCAAAGTTTGGATGAATTAATCAAAAGTAGGTCATTACACTTAAATCAAATCGTGATTTGACTCAATATCTGTAAATATTAAGTCGCAAAAGTCGATTTAAATATGAACTTGCATGTTCTGCGTGTCTGTGCTGCACGCTACGTTTTGTTTACTAAGAACGGACGCCAAGGGTGATTTCTGCGTCTGCCGTCTCAATGAGGACATAAATACATGAACAATATCTCTAGAACTGATCTGAAAGGCACTTTACGAGCATTTTACCATTTCATTTGAGTAAAACTAGCGTCATATCATACACACATAACTTTAAAGGTATTCACGGCAACCCGTCAAAATTTCTGAGGGAGGAAAACACATTTCATATGGCTACTGTAAGAATAAATAAAAATTGTTTGTATGCATTCAAATAATTGACATGCTAAAACACAGAATTTGGTAACAATAAAACATAAGGTGAGAAAAAAATAAAACATTTCATACGGGCCCTAAACATAAATTAAATGTTAAAATTGTATAATTTTCATGATTTTAATGAATTAGACATGCTTTTGATTAATAGCATTTAATTTGACAATTAAAAAGAGTCCAGAAAAAATTAAAACTAGAAAAAAAAACGGAATCCAGAAAAATTAAAATGGAAAACTGAATGTGAAAAAATTAAAACGGAATTTGGGAAAAATAAAACGGATTTCATAGGGCCCCTATATCTGGAAATATTTTGGTTATGAAGCAAATGCGTTTGCTACAGAGCAGCGCTAACACCTCTAATTTAGCAATGCACCTGAAAGACAGACACCCGGATCTATATTAAGAATTTCGAAAGAGGTTGGTAACTGTTCTCGCTTTAACATTACTGAAACATTAACCAAGATTATTGTTGCTGATATGAGTGTTAACTGCATTTTCACTGTAATTCTTGTGCAAATATAATCTGACTGAGGAATCTTAGACAAGTAAATACTTTAACACTCGACTACGACAATATATAGTTGATCTGTGTTATTCAAGCCATCTCTGGTATTTTCATAATGATTAAGTATATTTATAATCCATTGCTAATCTATGCATTAGTAGCCTATGGAATATATTTTCTGCCTCATTCTGTGACAAGAAGCTACATCAGATCATAAAAGGAAGCATTTAACTGGTGTTGTGGACTAAAAAGTTTATAATGTTCTCTTTTGTTGGACGACAGGTTTAAAAACGTGAATACCCGGCCCTCTTAGAATGCCTTAAAGATTATGGATTAGTTTCTGGATACAAAGTAAATACTGATAAATCTGAAGCAATGATGATATCAGGACATTGGCCCACTCAGTTAGACAAGGAGGTATCTTTTCGATGGTCTAGTAAGGGTTTTAGATACTTGGGGGGTCATCCTTACACCTATGGCATCATGTTTATACGTGGCTAACTACACACAGCTTTTTTGAAAATATAAAAAAAAGACTTGGCTAGATGGGAAGTACTACCTCTCTCTATGTTTGGTAGGATAGAAACCGTGAAAATGAACATATTGCCGAGACTTCTCTTCCTATTTCAATCCCTTCCAGTTTGGGTTCCGGTCTCAGCATTTAATAAATTAGAAAAACTGATTTCAAAGTTTGTTTGGCAAAATAACAGACCAAGAATAAGACTAAAAATACTTATGTCAGACAAGGATGGGGGGGTTGAACCTTCCTAATCTTAGATACTATTATTGGGCTGCTCAGCTTAGGGCTATCACTGCTTGGCTTGGTGTTGATAAGGAAGCAGAATGGGTTAGTACTGAACAGAATTCACGTCCTGGAGTGTCCCTGAAAGTTCTGCCATTCATGGATTTGCAAGCACAAAAGGGAGTGAAGAAAACAAATATATGGATAAAACACTGTAAAAATTTGGTCCACAGTACAAAAAAAAAAAACATTCAGAGGAGCAATAGCCTTACCACGTGCAATACCCATTAAAGATAACCCTGATTTTCTTCCTTCTGTATCGGATAGTGTCTTTAGCAGATGGGAAAAGAATGGTTTAAAGATAATCAATCAGCTTTTTGATGGGGAGACCATAAGATCTTTTTCTCAATTATCTAATACGTTTATACTGAAATCTAATGATTTCTTTAGATACTTACAACTACGACACTATATCACAAGCCATAAACAATGGGATATAATTAAAAGATCTCCAACAAATATAAAAAAAATATTTTGATATTATTGAACATGGTTTACCTACTAAAAATCATGTAGCTCATTTATACAGAAAACTAATGCAAAATAAATCTGATGACTAATTCCATACCAAAAGAAATTGGGAACTAGAGTTAAATACTATAATAGAGGATGAGATGTGGACAAATATATGTGCCAGCTGTCATAAGGGTATAAGCAGTCAAATATAGAAGGAGTTCGATTGAAGAACCTCATCTTCCAGAGTTCCATTAGTGGTCGCTAAATTTGATAGTTCCTCACAGTTAGCACAATGCTGGAGAGACTGTGGGGAGGTAGGGGACTATGTTCATATATTCTGGGAATGCCCCAAAATACAAGTGTATTGGCAGGGGGTTAAAAGGGAGATTAGCAAAGTTTTAGGATATGATATACCAATGCACCCAGTATTTTTTCTGCTTGATGGTTTCCCCCCTGATCAATTCAGTAAGTCTCATCTATTTGTTCTACATATATTATTAATGGCAGCTAGGAAGATAACTGTGAACTAGATGAAGATGCGCCAACCCACTTTGTGCCGCCTCACTTTGAGTGGGCATTACGCCTCTGCTACAGTCTATTACATAGTTACATCACAACCGTTGCAAATTTTATGACAGCACTAGCAATCTCCAATTCTCACCGCCATACATAAATCACTGGGTCGAGTTTCAGTGCTGACTCTACTCATGTTTGGTGCTTTGAATCATTTCAACGCTTTTAATGGTCCTGCAAATGGCGCCGCGAGCTCGTGCAGCGCTCTCAGGACCATTCCGTCCATGATGGTTTTTTTAGGTTGTATTTTTAGGTTATAGCCATTTGCGGGATTTCAATCATCATACACTAATGAATCGGATCAGCCAAAAAAATCAGATCTATGTGAATCACATGGGTTTTCACTGGATCTCACAGCACTGTTTAGTGGTTGTGTGATCAAGACTGTCTGCAAGTAAACATTTGTTCTGAACTTGCACTGTGCTGTCTTTTTGAGCAGAGCTGCTAAAAGGGTGTGTGGCGTGGTTCAAAGGAGTAGCTCTGTTTTGTTCTGTTTTTGGCACATTGGCAGTTTAATGTTTCTCACATGCAACAGAAATGACAATGCTTATCATTTAGCAAATTGTTATTGGCATCAATGCGATGCATTGACATGCATATGCAGCATTATTTGCATATTGCAAAAACATTATATTGAAATTTAGCCATGATGATTGTTATTTTATCAACCATTCTTAATTATAGGTTGTAGAACTCACTTTAATCCCATCTTTTGGATCCTCTCTGATACTGATAATCGGTTTGTCCTTTGATGTGCACAGCAGGTCCAGGATCTCTTCATTGTAAATCTAAGTTTAAAAGAATAACACCACACTTGAGTTACACAAAATGAATATTGACTTCATTCATAAATTAAATCCATAAAGGAGACCAAGATGATGGTACACAAGATGATGGTATCTTACCTCAAGGTAAGATACAGCCAACAAAAATTCACAGTCTGCACATTTAGACTTTTCCTGAAAGATTCTTCGTATTACTCGTGGGATGACCCCAACTGTGGACTCGTTCTCTTGTTCTGATGTGTATGTGCCACCCATAGAGAATGTCTTCCCTGACCCCGTTTGCCCATAGGCCAGAACGGTGGCATTATAACCTGCAAATGCAAACAATAAGGTTAACCAACAAACCAAAAAAAAAAAAAAAAAAAAAAAATTACTTGGGGTAAGTTGTGTGACATTTTCCAAACTCAAGTACGCACCCAACACAATAACAGTTTGCATAAAAGGTCAGTTCACATGAACCTTGAAGCCTAGCAAAAAGTGTAACTCAAACAGTGTAACAAAAACTCTGCTGTACACTGACAAGGAGACAAGAGGTCTTTATTTAAATGGATGTCCACGGAAGAGAGGTTTCAAGTCATGCCCTACTTTTTTTTTTTTTTTTTTTGGGTGAAGCTGCTTCATTCAGAAGTATCAAAACAGAGAAAGAAAAGACCATTGTCTTTTTCCAGGTTGGGTCTATTGTTGGAGCATCCGAGAAGGTCCACTGTCATACACTATAAGAGTGGCCACTGACGCCTGATGTTGTTTATTTTGACACTTTAGACAAAATATTGCCCGTTTCACCAAAAAAGTGAGCTCCAAATAAAGCTAGATTCATTCCTGAATGAATCTTTATTTGAATACATCATAAACACACACACACACACACATATTCATACATATACATATTTTTTAGGTTACACGTGAGTATGTGCTTTTTGCATATTTCACAAACCTGGTTTGAGTGGTCGGACCACCTGAGTCATGACAAAAATAACTATTTGTTTCTCGTTCTCGTTTTCTGCAACGTTTTAGTGAAAGCAGGGCTCTAGACTCATTCTTCCCACTGGTCGCTCTTTTGCTTTCTCAGTTGGTTGCACGAGCACATAATTTGGTCAATTTTTTTTTTTTTTGCTCTACAACATGGGATTAATCAATGTATGCTGATGAACTTTTATCATAGCTTATAGTTATATGGTAACAAAAGTGGTTAACATTCAACATGTTCTTTTTCATCAGTAGTATTATTTGCGATTTAAATTTTGTGAACAGATGTTCCTCTTTTGCTATGTTATAAGCCAGGCTTCGGATGCTTTTACTTTCGAATTTGCGATCTTGTCACGTTTTACAAGAAAAGATAATTGTCTGTTTTGCTTATATCTATACACCTTTCACTTTTAGGACTAAAACAAAAGATGGATTCTTTTTTTCTTTTTCAAAAAGCACAACAACAGTAAAACAGTCTGCTACAATGACAAACTAGCTTACATAATGTCTATTAACAAAGACGAATAAGATGAGGCATGGCATACACCACATGCTGCATTATTAGTATTATTAGGTCTATATACTGACTAATAAATTACAGAATGTTTAGCAAACACTGAGAAATCAAATAAATAAAAATTTAAAGCAAGCCTCCATAGCGTAATGTGAGGTAAACAGCAAAGATAAGCTTTTCAAAATGAAAACAAAAAGTAAAACTAAACTGGCTGTCGGTGACAGGACTTGCATGTTTTTTTTGTTTTTTCACAAGAATCAACATGTTCACCACCTTTGGTTTAAGTCTTTTTTTTTTTTACTTTAGCTTGAAAACCAAATCCTCCATCCGCCATCGTTTCCTCGATATTCGCGTCATTTTTGCTGCGCACTGCTCGCATTCACTCTCGTTCTGACATGGCAAATATAAACCAGGTTCTACACCTGAAGCGCTTGCACTGAAAGTGCCTCTCTTCACGTGATCAGTGAATTCTGACTCCTGCTACAATGTGCTGTGGCTCTGCAACGCACGCCATATGGAGCAGACGCTTTAGAGCAGCGCAGACCATGCACTCGCACAAATGCGACCACGTCAAATTTTAACTCGCACATTTTCAAAAAAATTGTCGCAAATGTGACCATTTTGGTTCTAGTCTAGAGCCCAGGAAAGTGCTGCTCACTATGCTTATAATACCGTTGTTAAAATTATCGCAACATTACATCTTTAGCAGGGCAGCAGAAAAGGCTTGAATGATGCAAGTTTGGCTTTAGGTAAAAACACAGGATATAGTGCTGAATGATCATTGCCATAAACAACCCTGACTGCTTGTGTATACAGCCAGGGTTTTTCCCGCATAGAAAATTCGGAGGCAGCCTTTCATGCTGCCTCCAGGCCCGGGTTTCACTTTGAACCTTCCACTCTGCCTCGCGCGTGAGGTTTTTAAAGTAGGCTATACTCCTTGGCTGTGAGCTGATAGTGTGCGTGCACCGGATGATCTAGCGGACTTGTGTTTTCAATCGCTCAAATCACTAATTTGCTTTTGTACGCGCACTGACTGAACGCGGGACGACCGCGGACCCTCATGATGACAAAAATTGTGTCATACAGGCAGTACTTGAACGCGGATGGCAAAAGTATACTTAACTTTGGGCTTTCGATTGTCGACAAAACTCAGTCAGGTAGTCACATGCATTTCTTAGCTTGGTTTGCTATATTTTATAATGCAATTACAACGTGAATTAGGGCTTTGTCTGGACAGCATTCTTGTAATGCAGGGAGTAGAGCTTAAAGTTTAAAGATGAAGAGGCGATCTTCAACTGCAAACTGATGCAAGCAAACTTACATCATTATCATCATTGCATCATTTCCCATTACGAACTGCGGGACTGCATGCTTCGCTGCAATTGAGCGGAGACCACCTCGTTCAGGCGATCTCGGACCGGTTATTTTGGTGCAGAACCGAGCGCGATTACAGTGTTCTTATATGCCTAAACGAACAGAGCTAGGGATGTAATGATTCACTCAACTCACGATACGATTCGATTCACAATTTTGAGTTCACGATTCGATTTTTTTATTTTTTACAAAATGAGATTTAAGACAAATTATAAGTCAAATGTGTCCTTTTATTATTGCTTGGACAAAATGCAGCACATTTCTTTGTGAAACTGAAATAGCACTATAATAATATGCTAACATACAGGTGCATCTCAATAAATTAGAACGTTGTGGAAAAGTTCATTTATTTCAGTAATTCAACTCAAATTGTGAAACTCGTGTATTAAATAA
>JAFVLL020005139.1:0-17620 GCA_021397915.2 Tor tambroides | reverse complement strand
TAAAAATTATGATTCATAAATATGCACAACATCTGAAAATGCACAAAGATGAGAAGAAAGCAATGTGTTTAATGAGAACTTTCAACCCACTGAAAAATAAGAAGCAATATTAAGTCACAAATGCATTTTTATTTATTCTTGTTATTCTTATTATTATTCCTGAAATAAGTTATAATTACCTTGTGGTTTATCAATGATTTTCAGTCTCTGAAATAGAAACGTTCTATCAATTATGGATGGCATCATACATACATCATATGTAACGATATTTAATAAGATTTCTAACACCGTGTCTACACCGGACGGCGCAACAAAATACAATAGAACCTATAATTATATGATGTTGTCTACACTGGATGCGGCGCGACACAACAAATCCCTGACAGTAAACTGATGCCTCGTTCTGTTTATGACGTACTGACACAAAGTTCAAATGATTTTTAACAGTCACTTTGTCGCATCCAGTGTAGACACGGTGTGAGAGTGTGTAGCTTGGGTATAGAGAATGGGAATATACGTCATTGTGCATTGCATTCTGGGTATACAATACAAATCACCAGAGGAAAAAATGACTATTTACGTTAATATTTTTAAGAGCTTCTTGCATTTTATTAGAATGAATGAATGAATATTCGAATCCCTTGTGTTATTAAAGTTTGTGGTCAGTTATTTATGTTTTTGAAATAAGTCTCTTATGTTCACCAAGAAAACTGCATTTATTTGATCATAAATAAAAACAGTAATGTTGTGAAATATGATTCTTGTTTTCGCAAAGCATGATTTCTGAAGGATCATGTGACACTGAAGACAGGCATAATGATGCTGAAAATTCAGCTTTGATCACTTTTTAAAACATACTGAAATAGAAAATAGTTATTAAAAAATGGTAATTTCACAATATTACTGTTTTACTGTATTTTAATCAAATAAATGCAGCAGTGGTGAGCATAAAAGACTTCTTTCAAATACATGACAAATCTATTACTTACAAATCTATTACAAATCTATTACTTACAAGTCATATGACTCATAATGTCTAGAGATGTTCTTCAACAGGAGATACTCTCCAACTCTAGTGCACAGCCATCAGCGTGGAAGAATCTAGAAGCATAAACAATCTGTCACAGAGCCAACCATATTTATTATACAATGCCAGGTTTATTATATATAAAATATAGCAGAGGTGAAATGCAGAAAATAAAAATGATAATTTACAGAATATACAATTTAATAACAGAACGTACATTTTTAGGTTTACTTATTTAGTAATGCTCTTACAGTGTTACTTATGTTTGGACATCAAAGCCCTTTTAAAATAACTAACAAGCAAACAAACACACACACACACATATATGTATATATATATATATATATATATATATATATACAGTATATATACATATATATGTCACGATGTCCAGCTGGAGTGCCCACGAGCTCCTCTAGAGGGCACTCCATCCAGAACCTGTACCATTGTCTCACAAACTCCATTTCCCAATACACCCCATACCTAGGAACTGATTTCATACACAGCTGGTTTCAATCAGGAGGACTATTTAACCTGTTAACCTGCGCTCCCCATTTTGGGCCTCACAGGTGAAAATGACTTACCTAAATTAAAATGGTAACAGTTCCTGACAACAGTGTGCTACACACACAATTTAGGTATCTTTGGAAAGAAGACACTCTAGGCTTTACTATCCATCATCCAGAGTTGATAATGCTCAAAAAGATAAAAAGTTATAGACACTGACGTGCCTTGAAAAATGTTTTTCCACACTGAATGTTTATTTATTTCATATACAAATACATGAAATAAGTCCTGGAGCAATCCAGAAAAGTACTGGGTTGAAAGCCACGTGTCTCATGAGTTTATATTTCAAATTTGAAGAAGATACCATGAAAAATGAGATAACTGCAATCATTTTTCTGAGAATATTTATAGCCCCCCCCACCCCCCTGTTTGAGGAAAAACAACCACCAAATGTATTGCAGAATTATACAAACTATTTTAGTCATTATACATATTCCTGCATAGTTTTTCAATTATAAAATAATAGACAGAATTTTAGACATCATATAAGTGATTTATTTGAACACTAAAAAATACAAAAATAATTGAGTAATAAAAAAGGGAAAGAAAACAGAAAAAAATTGCTTTGCATGTAGTACATACTGAGGTATATATTCTGACTGCCAGACATAAACTGATATTGGCAGACATGGTCATACAGTCAGTAATCACATGCTGATATGTATCCATACAGATGATAATCAAACAGATGGGCCATATAATCAATAATAGCTGACCATTGACAGCTATTACAATGATAGCCGTCATAGAGTCGGTAATAAACACGCTGATTTGCGTCCATACAGATGATAATCATGCAGATACAGCCACATTCCCCACACAACACACACATGTCGGATATCAGAGACCGAATCAGACAAATTTAAGATGCATCAGAACATTGAAACCTGAGGAGCTGGAATTTCACCAAGGAAACAGGATGTCGTAAATCAGATTCCTAGCTCCAACTAGTTTGGAGCAAGCAAACTAACCGACTCTTTCACAGAACAGCTTGCAACATTGAGACAAAAGAACATTTATTAATAAGTCCAACACAAGAAGGAGATCGTCAAATTTGGGGCAAATAATCAAGACTGATGGTCAAAGAGATGGCCAATCACATGTAAACCTGTGATAGAAAGTCAGGAGCTACAGACTCTCTTGGGCGGGTCTCTCCCCCACAATCAAGACAAAGACCAGACTAAAATTCCTTTAAAGAACACTTACACTTTTGTTCTACGCGGAACTTCACAAAGACTGTGCTTCCATATGCACCTAAAATCATCTTAAAAGACTTTCATTTTCATTTTTAATGAAACTAATCATTTCTATGCATAACTGCATATGATGTATGTAACCCACACATTTGACTATCCTTGTTTTAATCACTCATTGTGCATGTCTTGCTTTTAATAAGTATTGAATAGCTTAAGCCTTAAAGGGTAATATTCATGTTTAGTATGTATGAGTTTGAAAATTCATGCTTTAAATGTTTCTTCCAATTAATTCTTTGTAAAATGTATCATAACCTTCTTATAGAAATCCTATCCGAAATTATACTTTACAAGAGCGGGAAAATCCGGACCATGTGACTGAACAGATAACATGTTGATTTATTGATGTTGGAGGAACAGAGCAACACCCCAAGCAAAGACAGTATCTAATTGGTCAAGACGTCCAGATGGGACGGTCTGAAAGCCGAATTTAAAAACTCAGGACACCATCAAACCCTCTCTTCAACTCTTCTCTTCAACTCTCTTCTCCTTGCCACCGCGTTTTGACGCTGCTCTTTGAGCGTGCTCTGGCCCACGTGCCAGCTGCTACCACAATGAGAAGAAAACCCACCTAGTCTTGTTACATCTTTTATTCTTTTACTTTAATTTCTTTTCTTTCCGTTGAGTTTCGTGTGCTAAGTTAAGTTTGCCAACGCCGTGCCTCCGAGTCCGACCTCGAGCGCCCGTCTAAACTTCAACCAGCCCACAACTCCGCAACTTCAGCCAAGAGCCGACGCCCAAGACGTCACTTCAAAGACTACTGAACTTCCAGCCAATCAGCAACCTGGGGAAACCTCCTTTCTGCAAAGAGACGACAAAAAGGGAACCCCAGCAACGCAAGTAAAACAACTCCAGACTTTTAGCTGGATTGGTGCATTTAATATGAATTTTAGCCTCATTGAGAAACTCAATGCGAGGGTTAAATAGTGATTGATGGTTGTTTAGGTCTAGGCAATTGCACATATTGCTGTAAACTTGGGATTTCACATTTCCTACTCTTAACTCATCCTTTCCTTACGTTCTCTCTTTCCTGCAACGTGTGAATGTGTGAATGCTTGTGTTCATGTGTTAGATTAGTTTACATGTCTTAGATTTATATAAATAAAATCTTATTTATATTGAAAAGAGAAGTATCTTGTGTTTTGTGTTCACAAGTTAATGTCTTAATCTGTCGATCTTGTTACTGTGCTATTAAATAGTGTTTTCACTATATTTTGGATTTTAATATCCAGTGCAGAGTTGATTGTTATACGGATCCTTCAGTGATCAGCCGTGAAACAGCGATTCTGTCCAAATTCCCTATAAAATCATAAATGATTCCCTTTGAGCTAAATTAAACTATTTCTTTAAATGAAATATATATTACGTATTTTACGTTACACACATATATCAAAAAATGTTATAGAAAAAAAATAAAAATAGTTATTTTTGGAAGAAAGCAGATTGCTAAGTTACGCCCCCGTCAGATGACAGCTGCGTCACAGCGTGCGTCACGCACTGTCACGAGAGAGCGCCAAATTCAAATAAACTATATTCCGCTTATCTGAGACTTTTTTTTCCATGGACGGTCTCATTCTGTTTGTAAAACTGTATGCTACAACACCGTGTTTTTTTTGTTACCACCAAGACGCTGTTTTTGAGCGTAATTTACTCCATAATGGACACAAACAATAACTCTCCCGAGGAAATGAAATGTAAACAAAGGAATATGCATCCAAATTACAACGTTATTGTTTCGTTGGACTAAAAGTGCTCGCTGGGATGTTGTTCTGTGGACCCTTATTTTTCTAACTAAACCGGGATTTCAGCAGTGGATGCGTTTGTGGCTCGTTATTACAATGATAATGGTAAGTAGTGCTTTTTTATTCTGCATGTTTTGAGGTGTACTGGTTACACAAACGTAGCAAATACATTCCTTATAAGCTTTCAATCGAAAAACAGCGATCTGTCGTCGATGCTTGAGGCTTAGATCTTCAGAATGATATATAGTTTGTCAAGATTACCTTTGTCACTTTTCATTTAATCTATTGGTAAACAATGGCACGTGCAAACAAAGAGCGTTCAGTGCGCTGGCGTCCTGCTGCGGGTTAACAGGTTAAGACACATTGCAAAGTCTTGTTTCACTGCTAACGAACATTACTGAGCTTTTCATTCTGTTATCATTGCTTTGCCTTGTTTTTTGACCTTGGACTGTTTCTGTTTATTGTGATTGCTTGCTACCTGGCCTGACCATTGCTTGTTTTGAATTACTCTTCTGCTTTGCCCTGGATATTACTGTTTGCTGGTGTTGGACCCTGCCTGTTAGGATTTCGTACTGTTTTAATAAAAGCTTGCATTTGGATCTCTGTTGTCACGCTCTCATTCGTTACAGAAGACTTTGCCTACCACAGCTTTACCATCAACCATGTATCCTGAGGATCGTCTCATGCGCCTCCGTCAAGGTGAGCGCTGCCCATTGAAGATTATGTGGTTAAGTTCTGTGAACTTTCCTACCAGACAGACTTTAAGGAAAGTTTCTTGAAAGACATTTTTTGGTTTGTACTTAGTAAAGAAATATCACGCTTAATGCCAAGCAATACCCATCACTGGACTCTTGCTCGTTATATTGACTTTGCTTTGCTTTTGAGTGGCTCTGCATTTACTGTGGGGACCGCTGATGAGGAACCCTGCTATCCTCCAGTATCCTCCGCACCAGAGTATTTGCACATCATGTCTGGAATTATTCACGTCGCGTCAGAGTCTACACAGCCTACTCGCGTCATTCCTGCCAAGCCAAAGCGAGCTCACGTCAAGCCAAAGTCTGCTCAAGTCACGCCTACCAAGCCACAGTCTGCTCACGTCATGCCTGCCCAACTAAAACCAAAGCCTGCTCACATAACACCTATTACTCTGGCGCCTGTTCACTTCATGTCTGCCAAGCCACGGTCTGCTCATGTCACGCCTGCTAAGCCATAGCCTGCACGTGTTGCGTCTGCCAAGCCAGGACTTACTCACGTCACCTCTGTCAAGCCAAATCCTGTTAACGTCATGCCTGCCACGCCAAAGCCTGCTAACGTCATGCTTGCCACTCCAGGACCTGCTCACATCATGCCAGTTAAGTCAAAGTTTACTCATGTCATGTCTACTAAGTCAAAACCTGACCACATCATGTCTGTCAAGCCAGAGTTTACTAACATCGTGTCTGCTACTCCAGGGCCTGCTCATGTCAAGCTGGCCACACAAGAGTCTCATCATAACATGGCCACAATTTCAGAGTCTGCTTACGTCATGCCTGTCAAGCCAGAGTCTGCTCACGTCATGCCTGTCAAGTCAGAGTCTACGGGGCCTGCTCACATCACGCCTGATTCCCTGGCCAAGACGGCCCCCACACTTGAGGCTCATCGCAAGATGGCCGCCACACCTGATTACCCGGCCAAGATGGCCGCCATGCCAGAGTCCTCTGCCAAGATGGCCGCCATGCCTGCGCCTCGCCATGTCACAGCTGTAAACCCAAAAACTGTGTTCAAAACAGCCACCACTCACAAGACTGTTCTCAAAATGGCCGCCATTCAAGAGACCGTTCACAAAATGGCTGCTACTCAAGAGTTTCGTCACATCTCAGCTGATTTTCCAGAGTCTCATCAAATCACAGCTGATCTTCATGAGCCAAATCAAGTCACAACTCATCATCGTGAGTCAAGTCACATTTCAGCGGATCTTCCAGAATCATGTCACGTCTCAGCAGATCATCCAGAGTCACGTCACGTCACAGCTGATCATCCAGAGTCACGTCACGTCCTGTCTATCACACGCAGATATTCAGGGTCAGTCCTTCGGTATCCCAGTCTGGTATCTAGTGTGAGGGATGCACCGCTGGTGTCAGCATGCACAACTGATATCTCCAAATCAACTCACCTTAGCGATCCTGGTCCTGACCTGATCACCCTGTCTGCAGCACTTCCCATAATGGGTGTTGCTTTATGGTTTGTTTGGGCTACATACACCACCACTGAAATTCCCAAGGCGATGGCACCTGCTACAGTTACTCTAGAGGGGGCGGCGCATGTTGCAGAACCTCCCGAGGTGGCGGTGCCCGCTTTAGCTCCTTGCACAGTGGTGGCCCCCAGCAATGCACTCCCAGTCCATTGGAAAATTGAAGTATGCAGCCTGGAGTCCTGTCAGTTTCTCCTGTTCAATGAACCTCATTCTCATGTAGAGCCTCAGTTTGGCTGCTAGTTCATGTTCCAGATCCTCTAGGGACTGGGCCAGCTTGCTCTTGTGTGAAGTTCCTGAAGTCTTGAGGAACCAGGCAAAATCTGAAGGTCCACAGAGACCTCTGTGATGCGTCTAACATTCAACAGGAGAAATACAAATTAAAGCGATCGCTCCAAAGCTAGAAGGAGAAACTAAGAAAATTGTTGGAAGGTTTTAGAAACAATTAAACAAAAGATAGAAATAAGACATCAAAAAACATATTATGAGGTGAAAAAAAATAGATACAACAAAGCAGAATCTTTCTATGAAGAGGGCTTTAGTCGCCCTCTCGTGGATGAAACTGTGAATAGCATGTGTTAGTGTACAGGACACTATAGTTAATTTATGTAATAATTGAAACAACATACTGATTCTGACCTGTACATATCAAAATGTATAAAATAATAAGTCAACTTACTAAATTTTAATGCTTTTTAAATGACTAAAAATTCTTACAGACAAATAGACAAATTATTTTGTATAATAATACTACTACTAATAATAATAATTAATATTATTATTGTTATCATATTGTTATTTTTAAAGTATGTATAGGTGAAATATTGTTTCAGTATAAAGTGTTGGAATGTAAGGACTGTTTGTCTAATGAAACAAGGATTTTTCATGTTATGATTTATTGTTATTTCTACACATTGCCTAATTTGACTGTAACAGACTTGACAAACAATACCATAAAGATATTTATTTTTGTACAAAAAAAGGGTTAGTGAACTTTTTTTTACTTTCTGAAATGCAAAATTTATCTCCAATTACAGAACCACCCATATGATATTAATGAGAGCACCGCAGCTCTTTTCTGATTGCTCATCTCCCCTACACTTAATGAATACTCACAGGATGGATGCTTTCCTCATCTTCGGACAGTGTGATGATGTCTGGACAAACAGAAACGGATAAAACGGATATGGTTGCAGTTTTGTGTTGTCTTTGTGTTTCATTATTCCACACATTTCTATATCCTTCTGGCAACCAGCTATGGAGTTTTGTCCTCTGTAGAGGGCATCATTCTTTAGTGATTGCTCTGAGATATTAACACATCACAGTTTAAAGTCTGGAAGTCCTGTCCTGTTTTTCAGAGACACCAAAGAATTGTAAGTTTACCATGACCACTCCCTTTCCTTGGTCTGTAAAAATAGCCGACATTAATTTAGTAATTTAGAAACAATACCCCAACTAAACCTACCTCACACACACCTATGTCATATACTCCTGGATTAAAATCATTCATATGATGATAAATCATTCAAATTTTCATCATCAACGACATCATCATCATCATCATCATATATACATATATACTGTATAGAAATATATAACACAACAACCATTTAGGCCACACTGACCTACATCAAATACACCTGGATAAAAATACAATGGTACATTATTAAAATAAGCAATAATTACATTCATTATATATGTGTGTGTGTGTGTGTGTGTGTGTGTATATATATTATATATATATATATATATATATATACAGGAACTCACCTCTTACAATATGATGACTTGACTCAATATCTTATTCTTTCTCAGGGCTTCGAACCTCCCAGTGGACAGAAGGACAGAGCCCTGCATCTTCAACCTGTAACACCTGAAAGATACTAAAAAAACTCTCCTCATTTATCTGGGCTTGGGCCCGGCAATAACATTGCAAAAATCTTTGCAATGTTACAGGCTGGGTTAAATTTTTTTTTTTAATTTTAATTTTTTTTTTTAATGCAAGAACCTATGTTTATAACATACAACAGAAGCAGAATGTATCTGTTGAACTGAAATGTTTGTGTCAAATGCCAAAACCAAACTGAAAATAAATCAAATTAAACAAGGAAACTGAATTGTAGACATACTTTGAAGGAAATAAAAGATGAAATTCTACATGTTTGACAAAAAGTGACACAATCTTCATAATTCTTCTGTCAGGGGATGGCACTGTCTTTTGTGAAAGGAACAAAAAAAAAGATTACGTCACAGTCACGACTCCACTATGAGACGGCGGCGCTTTGTTTTAAAAGCGTAGAATGTGCGCTCAGGCGTGGAGTTTTCATATGCGCGCGAATGACTCATCTCAGGGTTGAAGTCAACATACGATACCTCCAAGTTGCTCCAACTGCTGTTACCACTCGCAGGTACAGTACCAGTTTCAATCCGCTGGACAACTTCTTCCTCTGGTTGGTCCTCAATCTCCTCCTCCATGACTTCAGTTCTGTGCTCTTCCACTTGAGGAGTTGGCCATGTCTGTGGTCGTGGGGCTGGTGGGGCAGCAGAGACAGTGACTTTATACGGCACAGATTCATGGAATCGCCACACTTGTGGGCGGTGGATCAACAACAGATTGGACAAAACCCCCAACTGTTGAAGGTGCTTCTGTGTAACGGGAAGGCTGCGCTCCAACACTGCCAGCCTTTCGAATCAGATAAAATCCCCATTTTGGATTATTCCCACGCAACTCAAAAAGACAAGCGCCGCAAGCACCCGCTCCTTTGGCCATGCTCTCATGATCCATTTCCTCAATTTTGGCGCAAATGTCACCTCGATATGAGACAGCGAGCGATGCAGCCGAGGGGGTCTGGCTGGGTAGGTAGAGCTCCAGGTAGTCCTTCTTATTCCACTTGGCTTTGCAGTGTCGCTTTTGGTCCCAATATCGAATATGAGGGAAAAACTTCAACTTTACCAAGGCCGCTTCCAGGCATTTTGCGGGATCCTTACCAAACGAAGTCACCATCTCAATCGCTCGTCCAAATGTGTGTGGGTAACCATATCCCTTATGCTCACACAACTCACGGGTGAACTCTGACACAATCGACAATCGACCAGATTTCCAAAAGGCTGCTCTGGCCCTTTCAGATGTTCCGTAGAGACTCAGTCATTGCGTTCATAGAGGTCACACAGCAGGACTCTGGTCAGCGCTTCCCCAATCACCTGGTGACCTCCATTCAGGCAGTCGGACAGAAGATGCCTTTCACTCTTGATATCTGTACTTCATCCCTCAGCCACATTTCAAGAGGAGGTGGGGACTCCCCCACACTGGCACTGCCCACAGGTGCCAGCCCAAGGAAGCCCCTCATCCTTGTTACACTGTTGGGATTGCATGCACACACACCTAGTGCTGCTGTGTACTGCCTGGACGATGGATAAATAGGCCGACCAAAAAAAAAACTCCTCCAGGGCCAACTCAAACTGAAAAGCAGTCCAGCTGCTGTGGTAGCCACCCAGGCCTTTCCTGGATTCCAAAAGATTTAACAATGTGGACGACAAGTACATGGTCACCGGATAAACAACACTACTCAGGCCTCCTGGCCACCATCTTTTGGGCGAGATCCTGCATGTGAGTCACATACTTTGATGCGTTGCTGGCCAGCATCTTTCTATGTTTCTCAATGTGCAGGTCACACATGCTTATAACCCGACTGATGGGATGTTTCAGAGCAGGGGAGCTGTGGCAATGGGGCGTCGTTGAATACAGCTGAACAAAGTTTACAGTTGCCCTGACATCCCTGAACACCTGCCTCAACAACGCATCCATTTCCAACATCCCTGTGATCGAGGTGGCTCTGGAAATTTGCCGTCTCACTCATCAAATAAACAGGGAATAATGTGCCCCGTGTACCACAACCTCCTGCAACCCTTATCTGGACTACAAAAAATCCACAGTTGGGTCCAGTGGGCACACGGTGCACGTTGGGGCACACTGCAGACACATTCTGTGTTGATGAGGCAACACAAATCAAACTCCCGCTAATCTTTCTGACCAAACTTGGTCATGGTCACACTGATGGCCATGTCAAGGTCGTCGTTCACAGACAGGATGGCCTGCTTGAAGAGCTCCAGGATGAACGTCTGATCCTTTTTTAGAATGTTCATCTTCCCCAGGTTGTTGAGATTGTTCTTTTGGATGGTAGGCCTCTCCATGTCTTCCACAGACAGGGTCTTCAGACTGTTACCAAAACTCTTGTACGCTGCATTGAGCAATCCCATGGCGTGTGCTTTCACTATCAGTTCGTCCTTGAACATGGGATGAGCACGGTCTGGGTTTGCGGGAATGCAAGTCAGGTTTAAAAAATACCCTCCGTCTACCAACGCCAAAACCGTGCCCATTGACTTATGGAGTGCACTGACCCCATCCGCTGAGTACTGCCGCAGATTCAGGTGTTTCTTTAAAAGGTGCCAGTGATTGGACACCTTTGATCCATCCAGTTTCCCAACAAAAAGGTAGTGTTGTTCAGCTTTGATGCAGGAAACATCAGACACCAAAATCACGACACCGTCGATGTCAAAGCTGTATTTAACCTCTTCTTCGGCCCTATCCAAAACCGAAGCGAACAATGGAATGTGTATGTCATCATCCTGCAGGAAAGGTCCAGCCCCTGGAGACTCATGGAAAGCCTTCAGCAAACCACAGTTGTTCTGCTCAGCTGCCACACTAAATGGCTTTAACTCATCACTACAATGCAAATAAATCAGGAGTTAACAACACAGTTTATCACACTACACTCTCTAACATGAAAAATACAAGACAAACAAACTTGCATCTCCATGGTAAACTCCTTCTCCTTTCTGTTTTTTTTTCAGTGCAATTATGCAGTGAAACACTCTGCCTTCTTCAGCTTTCTGGTTTAATAACAATAACAAAAGTCAGATTTTCTGTTCACAAATTCATATAACAATTTCACAACTACAATACTGTTCAATGCCTTTATAGTACTTGAGTTAACACTCCATTTCCACTACACAACATTTCCAATATACATTCATAATATTAATTCGCCCCTTTCTACATTTTCATTACATGTAAAAACACTATAACGCAGCAAATTGTGTATAAATAAGTATTTACCTTATTCAGTCGCCCCTTTCTACACTTTCATTACATGTAAAACTCTAGGGTAGACTGAGTACAGTAGAGACACTTTTTGCTTTTTTCATCACTACACAAAAACTAGATGCTGAAATGAAGCGATTTTTCACATGATATTTATTTTGCTTGTGTACAAAAATATCATAAATTGATAATAGCCATAAGTAGTTTATATTTTCCACAATTAGCTCATAAACATGAGGTGCATTTTTGTCTCAACTGTACCCATATGGTGTAGAGTTGAAACAGTACCATGGTACTGTCACGAATTCAGCCTCTGTGGCTCCCTCCGATCACCACCAGAGGGAACCCTCACCTTAGTATTAACTCTCATTCGGACTCCATTTCCCATATGCCCTGTACCTGAGACTGATTACCTGCACAGGTGTTTCTCATTGACTCTGGCCTATTTAAGCTGCTCTCCCAATAACCTCATTGCAAATTCTTGTTCTGGCTATGCAGACATTTCTGAGCGTTTTTCCTGTGTTTGATTTCCTGTTGCTGACCTGGACTGTTAATCATTGCTGAAAGAACTCTGCGTGCCTTGTTTATCTATTCTATTATCTGTCTGCCGCCTGCCCTGACTTCTAGCCCGTACTTTGTTGATGATTCTGTCCTGCCTATGTTGTATCTGACACCGGAGATTGATTTATGCTTGTATGTCTTGCCTTGTGAAATAATAAAGCTGCACATGGATCTTAACGACACTGCCTCCCCGTTACAGGTACAGCTGAGACACCCATTCTTAATGCAGTAAAGCTGGCTAACCGTTTATTGTAAATATAATAAACCAAAAAATTACACTTTTAAATAATTACAGTTTAAAAATAAATGTATTTATTTGCTTTAATTCAGATTCAGTTAAAATAAGAACAAATATTTAACACTAGAAAATATATGGCAAACAGTACAAATGTAAACATAACAGTAAAAATAACAATATACATACCTATATATTCTATAACCCTACCCCTAAACCATACGCATCACTTTAAACTTTCTGCTTTTTTACATTTTCAATCATTCAGGGGTGTGTTTCCCAAAAGCATCATTAGCCAACTATGGTCACAAGTTCCATCGTTACCAGCATAGTTCAATGATTCGGTGTTTCCCGAAACCATAGTTCAAACGACCGTTCGCAATCAGCGTCACAAACTTGCGTGGTTGGAACTACAGCTCTCGACCTGTGGTTAGAAGCATAGTTTCTTGTTTGTAAGACATATGGGCTTAATTAAATATGCTCTTGGGCACAACAAGCAAGCTAACATGCAGTACTATCTGTATATTCCATTCTATTTAAATATAAAATGCATTTTAATTATGTATATTTGTAATCGCCGTTTTTGAAAAGTGAACCCCGGAGTATGATATAAGAGGGAAGTCGCGATGAATCAAACATCAAATAAAGCAAAATGACAGGGAACAAAAATAATAAATTAGTCAGTAGGTGCCACGTTCAATACAGCAGCATCTTAGAGACCTCTAATCAGTTAAATAGCATAAGTTATTCCTCCACCACATGTGTGACGTCATTAACAATGGCTCTATGTTGTTGAACTAACGTGGTTCAAACGACGGAGATGCGACCGTGTTCGGGAAACAGTCGTGACTAGATATGTTGTTTTGGAAATGAACTATTGTACTATGGTGGTTAATCAGCGAGTTACATCGTTGTTCGGGAAACGCACCCCTGTATGATTTATACGCTTGTTTCATCATGGGGACCTAAAAATATTCCCATAAGGTTAGAATTTACTGGTATTACTATATTTGTGCCCATAATGTAATACCAGTAGACAAACACGCACAGCCTCTGTATGCTTTTTATTTTCTATGATTGAACTGTTACTGTATACAGTACATAACAACCTATAAAGGGTGTCTTGACTATACCCACTTTACCACCTTGTATATTTCTTAAAATGCTATGTAATCCTTTTAACATTCATGTTAGAAAATATGTCCATTAATTGAAATATCACAAATATAATTTTTTTAAACAGAATTTGTGTAGCATGTGTAAATGTGACTTGTGTCCTATTATCATAACACTGTACAACTAAACATCATGTGAAGCAATAGGACACCAATCCAGGTGCAGTTGATACACTGTGTCTCAACCGTACCCCACTGACATACTCAAACGTTTCTCTAGATTATGAAAAGACCTTGCATGGCACAATGTCATAAAATATGTCTATTTTTAGAGCACAGAGTAATGTTTGCAATGATCTATGGTAAGTTTAAAAATCATAAAAGAATAATAAGCTATTCATTGTGGAAGGGACATGGTGAAATTAAAACCTCACCTTGCAAAAAAAACTTTTGCCGATATCTTCGGAGTGGAAAGACGCACACATTTCAAATTTCCGACGATCAAAGATAACTCTAATACACATCTGTGGAGCAAAAGTCACGGCTCAGGGTTTTTGTGTACGCAAGTTATTTAAGGTATTTCAACTGTACACGTCTCAAATGTACTCAGTCTACCCTATAACGCAGCAAATTGTGCATAAATAAACACTTACTCTATTCAATCGCCCTTTACTACACTTTCATCGCATGTAAAAACACAATGACGCAGCGAATCTCGCATTAACTATATATATATATATATATATAGGGTCAGGAGTATGTGGTTAGGTTTCAGGTTAGGGTCATTGTTATTTACTGTTACAGACTTAGTCCATAAAAGGCTTTTATCCAAAGCGACTTACAAATGAGGACATAAGAAGCAATCAAAACCAACAAAAGAGCAACAACGTGCAAGTGCTATTACAAGTCTTGGTTAGCCTAACACAGTAGAGATAATGTGTTTTTTTTGTTTTTGTTTTTTTTATAAATAAAAAGATGACAGAGATAAAATAAAATTTGTAAAGATGGAACAGATGAGTTTTTAGCCGTTTCTTGAAGATGGGTAAGGATTCGGCTGCTCGGATTGGGTTGGGCAGGTCATTCCACCAGATGGGAACATATATAATTATTATATTGATGATGAACATATATACATATGAACATATAAACACACAGATACACAAATCGATCTCAGTGCGAGCGGGGGAGGGAGTGTAGACACGGGCCAGCAGACCACCTAATGAAAACACACTTAATATGATCAAATAAATTGCACCAAAGCGTTTAGTTCTAAACATCAGTTGAAGTATCCCTAATGGACATAAATAAAAACAATAATAATTACATGAAATGTACTGTGGAAATAATCTGTTAAATGAAATACCTTAATATGCTTTAAGAGGCTGCTTACACAACGACTTAACGAATTAGGCACAATATTGTCAAAACAGACACAGACATGAAAGTCAGTCACAAGCAAAAAAAAATAGAGGAACAAATAATCCATTCATTGAAATGATTTTCAAAGTTTTAATATGCTTCTCACTACAATTCTAATGGCCTGCTCTTTAAAAGCTATTGCAAGAAATCAGGCACACGGGCATGAACATCAATCACAATGAAAACAAGTACTCTATTAAAGGTGTGTATATATATTTACATATATATATATTGTGGCGGGAGGAGCAAACGACAGACACAGTGGGTGTGGCGTCAGGCCTCGGAGAGGCTTTTATTAAACAAAAATATCAAAATAAAGTGTCCAAGGGGAAAAAAGTGTCCACAATAAACGGGGGATCTGGTGTCCTCGTCGTGCTTTGGGGTTGTGAAGGAAGGGCAGTGTTCGAAAAGGAAGGGTCCAGGTAAGGGGCGGAGTCCGGCGGCCGCACGCGCTCCCCTCTCCGGTCTGGGGCGCGAGGGGCGGCGGCTTCTTCCCGCGGCTTCGTCCTCCTGCGGCTCGCGGCACTTCTGGGGGATTCCACGGCCCGGCATCCTGGCCTGTCAGCCGTCACGGGTGCGGAAGTTGCTCCCTCGACGCTCCCTTCCTGGACCCACGAGGACACCAGCGTGCATGCACGGGGAAGAGACCGGTCTCTCGAGGAGAGGCATGCTCGGCCTTTAAACAGCGGCGGTGATGAGGCCCTATTGCTTCAGGTGTACCTCATCACACGCCGCCAGTCCTGACTATTTTCAGCGCCCCTCCTCTCTCACACACCCACTCCCGTCGGGAGCCTGGTGAAGGGCGGCGAATACGAGACGGGGTGGTGATGAAAATGAGAGGGGAGGCAGCCAACTCGTCACAATATATATATATATATATATATATATATTATATCATCTAACCTCCATCTAAATCATCTAAACTTCAAACTTGGCAATAAAGCTCTTGATTCTGATTCTAATTCTGAATAACAGTCAGAGCATCAATAAACATGACATTGGAGTCTTAATAAATTTTGTGTACTTCTATGAGTAGGGAAGGTGGGACGGGTGTCACCATGATTAGTGTGTGTGTGTGTGTGTGTGTGTGTGTGTGTGTTCTGCTTTATTTTGAATGTAAACTGCAAAAGGCTGCACAAATACAAAAGACAATTTATTAAACATACTTGGCAATAATTCTGACTTCAAGCCAGGCAGCACACACAAGAAATGCATTGAGCATCTTTAATGGATGACTTTGACGTGTTGTAAACTGTAAAAATGCATTCAAGAGACACAGTCGGGCAGAAGAGATGCTCTCTTTCTCACTCTGGCCTCCTTTGGCTGCAGATTTTGAACTAGTGTATGATTCTCTCCTGTCTTTATCCCCGTCTAGTCCCAAAGCAAACCTTGCACAATAATGTCCTCTCCTGGAGAGTCTGGTACTGGCGTTGTGTTCCTCCAAGCATCACATTAGTGGAATTTCGGGTCTGGTGTACAGTTAAAACTGCATAAATTAACAAACATTTGGCTGTCAAGCTCGTTGCATCGGTCCAGTTTCCAGGCTATGATTCCATCAGTTATGAACAAGTTATTGCAATTGTGTCAATAATATGCAATCACGTAACTGAAAAGTATGTGCTAACGATATTTAAAGATGTTTTTTTTTTATTGTGAGCATTTACAATCTACTTACAAGTACTTAATTTTTGGAAGTTTACTACGCAATCTACATTACATGTAATCAATTACTACCCAGCACTGCTGATAATCTCCTAAAACAGGGTTCTTTAGAAATGCAGAAGGCTTTCTGCACACGTGAAGTTTCAGGTAATGGGATAAAACACTTGAACAAGAAACTGATCCCAAGGTAACTAAAGGAAGAGGGACAATCAAGGTGTTATGAAACTGGCAAAGTAATGACTACTAACAAAAGAACACGTTTAACAAATGTTTATTAAAAAAAATATCCAATACAACAACAACAACAACAATACTATTACTACTACTACTGCTACTTGAACGCAAACTCCAAAACACCTAATAAAAACCTGTTAATTAAAAGACTCAAATTAACCTGTTATAAATGTTATGGCCAACTCTTACATGCCTAAACAGAAAAAAAAGTCAAAATATATGCATTTTCAGAAAAAAATTAAATTAATAATAGTAATAAGAATAAGAATACTACTAAATGAATGAAGAAAAACATAAATTAACATGTTGTAAACATAAGTAATCGTACATGCAAAGAAAATAATAAATAAATGAATGAAAATTAAAAAAACTAAATGAATAAATAAAATAATAAAGTGATTGCCAAATCAGCAAACAATGAAACATTTGTCCATGGCAATAAAAAGTCCAAACTTTAGTCAACTAGTCTAGGAA